>ARYC01003168.1:0-58452 GCA_000711775.1 Oxytricha trifallax | reverse complement strand
GGTTTTAATTTTACAATCCCGTATTTTCGTCTGAGATATCATCATAAAGACTTGGAATTGTTCCATCATGCTTCTTACCCCACGTGTCATTGCAACCTTAAGAGTTAGTTTATGGAACATTTCCATCACCAAGGAGTTAACCTTAGTTGATAGAGTGTTATTAGTCTGGTTCAATCTGTTGAATTTAAGTACCGAGTCCCTTATCTGGTTAATTTTCATCATCCACGAGTATGACCTAAGTTTTATCTTCATCAGTATCGAATTATTTAACACTTGATGGCTCTACCTTGAATTGGAACCCGTTTGATTGCTATCCAGTCTTGAATTCGAAGCATTTGCGTTAGCTTACCCTCTGTTTAAGGATAGGACCTCTTTTCTTTGATTTTAAGAAGGAAAATCAAGTAGTTTTGGCAGTTTTTTATGTTGTAAGAGCTACTTTTACCTTTGTCTCTATTCCTATCTGTGGGTAATATCTTCAGCGTAATGCTTGTACATGTCATTACCAATCGTTTCTCTACTCTGAGTTTACTTGAAGCCTTCATCTTGCTGGTAATTTTTCTGACCCTAGAAATCATTCATGCCATAGTTTTTATTGCTTCCAAAACATTTCCTTTCTGTTTAAGTTGTACCCTGAAGGAAGCTGCTGCTGCATCTGATTCATGTTAGTTGACACTCAATACTACTACTAATCCCTTTGCTGGTGATAGTTTTACGAGTAGTTTTGGTCAACTCCTTCATAGAATTACTGTTGATTGGGGTAATTTGGAAATGTTCCGATAGGTGTAGTTCCATAAATTTCAAGTAGGATTTCTCTGCTAGAATTAGTTCACTGATGAGACAACTTGCTGGATTTGCATCTTGTCCTGGTACTGTTATCTGTGTTGCTCATGTACATTGTCAAATGCTTGCGACTATCTTATAGAATGGGACTGCTGATAAGGATTTGCTTGGCTTGGCTGTCCATAATTAGAAATCCTTGAGGGAGTTTGTGAAAATCTATAGCTCTGCATCAAGTCTTCGTCTTCCATTTCTACATCTTAGTCAGAATCACTAATCTATATCATGCTGTTGAGTGTAAGTCCTTCAAACATTACAGCGTTGTCATGATCATTTGAAAGCTAGTTAACTTTTCTGATGTAGAATGATGGGGGGTTAACAATCACTTTCCTATAAAGAAATGTTGAATTTAAATCCACTTACTGAAGAGTGTCATTCTTTTTGGAGCTGTAGTGCAAAAACCTGTTCTTGAAAGCTTCTAAGTGGAGAAGCCATGGCGAGTTCTCAAGCAGAGCTTATTCTCTGGCAGACAGTCCATCTAGATTTTTGATTGGAAGTCTCTTTACTTGGTCTTTTAGGGCAAGAAAAATTTCGTCACCATATCTCTGTTGTTTTGAAAGATAATTATCTGGCCAAGGAGGATTTCTCTATGCTTAATCAGCGAGGCTTTGAATAAGACCCATTACAATCTTTAGAATCATCAGGGATCGACCAGTTGAGTGCCATTACGAGAGGATGGAATTCATTCTCCTTCAGTTAGAGATAACTATAGAATTTTAATCTAAAATATGCTTACGTTGATTCATAAATCTTGAAATACTCTGGGTAATATTTATGGATAAGTTCCATAAAAGTTTCATGAAGACTTTCGAGTAAATTTTGCACAAATAAAATATCTTTCCTTAAGTTTGTGCGAAGGTCTGAATTTTTGGGAGGGTTTTTGACCAAGGTGACGAGTGTGTTAAACTGATAGATTGTGTTATAATGCTTAGAGGCCTGTTAGGATATCCCTTCTAAGCTACAGACACACCATTTTTTATTTAGCCTATGAGCATTTACCCTAAAATATTTAGCTAGCATTAAATTCTTACTTAAGATATCAGAGCGTTCTTAAATAAATTTATTGGCAAATCTATCAAAGAATTCAATAATGTAGTCGAAATTCTTGTAGGTCGAAAGTGGGGTCTTGTAGTAAATGACTAAGTCATTCGGAACTTCCTTCCATGTCTCACATTTAGAGGCTTTTTCATAGGTGAGTCTTATCACTTGATTCTGAAGGTATCATTCCTCTATGCAAATCAATGTACGCCTGATGAAGATTAGTTGATGAGTACCTATAAATTAAGTTAGACAAATGGAAATGTTACATAGAAAAGAAACGCACGAAGAATTAACGAGCACTGTATTGGAAATCGTCGTATTAGTATAGAACAGTCTTCTCCATTTCACATCTTAGCGTGCACCCATAGAATCGCACTTCGAATACCTGCTTCATACCTGTATGAGAACGCGGGGTCTTCAGTAAAATCATGTATAAACACCTGGCAAGCTTCTTTCAATTCATTATTCTTCGAATCGATACTTTTGGGGATCAACACAGTTTTTTTACTGTACGAAGATTTGATCGTCAATGACTTATCAGCATTCTTGCGGATGACCCCGAATATTGACTGAGGAATGTCTCGACCACGTTGATGGAAGATCAGCTCTACAATGATAGAGTTCCTGTCGTCTAGATAATCAGAGAAAAGCTTTTCGTTATTCGAAAACTATTGGCCGAAGCTGCCAAGCTCATAGAAACTTGCCTTATTGTAATCTATTGTACCGAGCCTTTTGAATACATATGTTCTAGAGAGCTCATCGAAGACAAGCCAGTCGAGAGCATGCAAGAGAGGAAACTTCATGGGGTTCAAGAAGAGGGGGTTCACAATAGGCTAGGGGGCTGCTTTGAAGAGTGCACATAGTAGCATACAGAATGATCTCCTTTCGATATAAACCAGGCCATCGCTCAAGAGGTTCACTAGCTGCATGAGTTAGTCGAGGTAAGGAGTCGAGTGTTGGCAATTGAGCACTTTGCTGCAGAAGTTTACATTGGGATTGAATGCATGGTTGTCCCTGTACTGGTAATCCTTGATTCTGTTTGGTTAATGGATGAATCGATGAGGAGTAAACATTAGTCTGTAAACAGAAGCGTTAAAGAAGGGAGAACCAGTGTAATTGTACCAAGAAGACTCGAAATTATCCTGTATGTACTCAAAACATTCATTAGCTTTCTGAATCCATGAATGGGTATTGGAAATATTCCGAGGGCAGTAACTCTTCAAATCTCTCCTTGACATACCAACAGCGAGTGAATAAGAAATGGCTGGGGATCATATCAAGCTTGTCCTTGACTTAGCTTTGAGATGCTTACTCAACATTTGAGCTAAGAGTCTTCTGGTGGTATTTCTTGCGAGAACTTAATGGGTATCTGTGTTGCTCAAGGCTGCCTTGATTGGCATCGACATTAAGCATTTACTGGTCTTCTTCTCCGTCATCGGGATCACCACCATCAATATTATTTTAGTTGAGTGAATTGAGAGAGGTTTTCTGTCTCTTTATTCTCTGCTTTTCATTTTCTTTTATCACGTCTGAAAGGTCTACTTACTCAGCTCTTAACTTACCAAGCATTCTCTTGTACGTTGTTTGAGTAATTAGCTGAACCTCTCGGTCTTTTTCAACGAAGCAAGATTTTCTTTTCATCTCAAGTTGATATTAGACCACTTTTTTGTTTGCAAAGAAGAAGTCAACAGCACAGGGTCCAGAGTTCATTTTTTGGGAATTCTAAAGCATTTCCAGAAGAGGGAACTCACCGAAGCAATCACTCTTCGCGTATTTCTTTTCGAACTGGGCGATAAGTTAAATCACATCTCCAAAGTAGTGAGAGGTTTTCAGGTCTTCCGCGTGTTCTTGAGAATAGTCTCATATTCCTCTTTTAGCTTTGCCTCAATCAATTCCCAATTGAAATTATCATTAGGATTGGGGGAACGCTTTAGTTCATGTTCATCATGCTTTCAGTAACACCACATGCAGGTCGTTCGTAGTTAGAAACTCTCATAGCGCAGCTGAATTGGCTTCCATAAGCTGATTTCCTGGTCTGGCTTTGGCGATGTCTGTCATATCGAGTCTCCCTTTCCTCAGAATGGTCAGAGTTGTTAAAATTGCTGCTCTTTCTCACACTGTAGGGTTGTTTTTAGCTGGGCTCTCTCTGGCTTTGAAGTCTGCTTCTTGAGGGCTCTGGGGTATAGCAGTCTCTTTATTTGGCAAACTTGCTCTTGGAATCGCTTTCGAAGGTGGTCTTCTTCACTGAGGGGATGTTTCTCAGGTTGTAAGGAGTGGTCACGCGTTACTTCATCTGTTTGGGGGATTGTTGATCATCATCATCCTCATCATCATCATTTCAACATAATGATTGACTTGGGTGCGACTTTTCGAAGAGTTTAGGCTGCTTGCTGCTGGTTTAGGTAGAGGGTTAGTAGGTGATGGGTTTGCACTTTGTCCCATTGAGGTCTTCTTCAGTCTCTCAGCTTCTTATACCACAGCTTCATCTGCCAAAGCCTCGATTTCCTTGACAAAATCTTGTTCTGCGGGATCGTTGTACTTGGCTTTGAAAGCATTCAGAAGATCAACATCATTTTTGATCTCGAGTCCTGAAATCTTGAGGACTTTCTTGACATTTTAGTTGGTCGTAGGCTTGGTGAACTTCTTCTCTTGGTAGTCTGCGGGCATAGGGTAATCAACTTAAAATGAACTACCACTGATGGTATAGTTGGTCTGGCTTTGAATTGAACCTTTCTGGATCTGAATGTTGATGTTTTGAGATTAAATCAAATCATCCATGTCCTTGCGGAATTATTCTGCCTCGGCGAGAGTGAACGTAGACTGAGTGGCAGTGTTAATGCTAACCTGACTCATGATTTATGAGACAAAGTTACTGGCTGGCTTGCAAACGTACTCGGTCAGGATAGGGTTCATTCCTTTGCACTGGATCAGCTTCTTCATGAGCAAGGCGATGTTGAATGGATTTCCTGATGCGAGGAATTCGAACAAGGAACAGTTGAAGACCAGGTTTTGCTTGGAGTTCTTGCACTCCACAGTCACTTTGGCATGTTGCAGCATCAATCTGATGGCACGATCCCCTTACATAGCTGAAGAGATGTGCCTGAGTTTATCGAAATCGGTGTTGGAGAAGTTAAAAGTTCCTGTGGGAAGCAGGAAATCTTCGAAAATCATTAAATTAATTATAAAATTCTGAAAGATCGGACTTAAATCATAGTTCAAAATCTCAGAATGATTTTCATTGGTTTGATTTTTTAGTGTGATTTGAGTTATTAGTATTAACTATTAAACTTTAAAAGACTGTAATATATATAAACCCCTCACAAGGAACAGCACTTAGTTATTGGAAATGTTACATTCATTCAATACATCATCGATTGGTAGCGAACATTAATACAATTCCTTTTCATCGCAGTCGATTCTGAACTTTGGGTTCTCTGCAATCAAGAGTTAGAGGAAATCAAGCAGAGTGCGCTGAAGCCATAGTAGAAGACTATACTCAAGTGGACATCGGTCGTGGTGGGCACCAACTTCCCCTCAATTCCTAAGCCATTGAAGCTCACTTACACCTCAGGTACTCTCCTTAGCAATGGGTAGGTGCCGCCATCAACGATGGGCATTCTGGGTGGACAAATCATACGACTGCCATTGGACAATGTTGAGTGAGCAGTATCATCGTTAGTCGATATTTCAAGTTTGGCAACTGATGACTAGCTTTGTTATGGCCTCGAACAGTTCCTTCGATGATTAGAAAGCCATAGCAGTATACAGGCTAGAGAAACTCTAATGTACTGCAATAGAACCTACAGATCAAGTAGAGCGATGAGCTATGGCAGAGCTTGTAAGACTTCATGAAAGAGCAGGGTGGGGTTTTCGATTTATCAAATCGTGAGTACTCAAATCATTAACCAATGAATGGATCCTCCAAGAATCCTTACCTGAAACGCCGAGATGCGAAGCTGGCGCTAAAGAAAATCTAAGTGGTTTAACAATACAAGGTGGAGGGCATGAAACCCAATGATATAGCACTTGAGATGGGTGTGGATCGACGATTTGTATACAAAGCAATCGAGAAGTTCAAGTATGAGGTGGAGCACAGAGTTCTGAATCCAAAACAAAAACTCAAGAATGGGAGGAAGAATACGCGGAGCAACTCGCTGTTGCTGAAGGCGATTGCTACTATACTTGAACAGCAAGGCATCTACAAGATCACTGGCTGGCGCCTGCATCATAACTTGGTTGAATTGCAGAGTAAGGACTAAGAATATAAGAACCTAACAGTGCCCAGCGTTGCTACGCTATTAAAGGTACTCAAGGAAAGTTTCCATTTACGATTTGGCAAAGCCCAGAACGCCAATGCGAAGTATAGAGACCCATCATTCAACGAGAAGAGGCTTTGGGTGTCAAGACTGCTCGCGCAGCTATTCTTGGAAGATGCAGTGATCATATCAGTGGATGAATCTAACTTCAGGAGCGATTACATGCCTACAAAGTAATGGAGTTTCAATTCAGCTGCCCTTCACAAGGAAAACCAACAATTTGACTCCTCTCTGGCCCCTGCTGTTGGTAAGACCGAGGTTCTCGTCACCGACGATGTCATCCAGTATGGCGAGATGCTAGTTGGCAACTCTAACATCGAATCGAACACATCTATAATCAATGGGGTCAGAAAGTATGATAAAATGAAGACCCCGAACACCCCATTTTTGAAAGACCAAGTTTCAATTCAAGATGAAAGTTACCTGAAAGCTGAAATTCTGAGACCCCAAGCAATTCTGGGAACCCCTAGGTAAGTATTGCTGCTATTGCTTAACTATTTGAATACAGCGTCATCAGCAGCTCGAGAGATGTCGAATCTGATGGTAAGGGTTCAATAGTAGCTTAAGAAGACTAAATTGGCAATACTGCACGACTAGTGGCTGGATCTGGAATTGTTCCATAAAAAATTTCAAGGCCAAACTCGAAATCGATCTTTCCAAAGTTACGGAGGAAATCTTCCGCCTAGAGACAGCATATCTTTGATGTTAAGGAGTAAAGCATCGCTGCCACACCTGTCAAATGCAGCAAAAAGTACAAGTATACTCAGCTGTCACCTTTCCTAGAAGCCCCGGAGGGCAGTGCTCAATAGACATCCCTGCAGAAGCGCTTCAGCGCGATCAGAATATAGAGCTCTTACAAGAAATCCAACAGCCAACCATAAACCCCTCTCAAATCTGCTTCTGTACCTATTTTTTTTTGGTATTCTTTTTTTTTTCTTTTCTCACTCCATTGGTCCAGAACCTGGCCAGTCTCAGACTATAATCAACTCAACGCAAAGGCAGCGAGGTATTGAGCGCGAATGGCAATGAAAATATGGCATGTATCACTCCCCGACGCTTGCAGCTGTCCAGCAGGCCTCAAAGTAGCAGCTAAATCACAGAGAATCGACAGGAAGGTAAGCGAATTCTATGGATTTTGACACTTTTATTAGATGATTCTAAGTTTCCTAAGTCCATTAAGGGGAGTAATCAAGCAACCCAAGCTGTAGTCGATGCAATTGAGGCCTTACCATCATTCACCTTTACTCCCATCGCATTCGCGAAGCAACAAGTCAACCAGCGGTTAGGGTCTTACGGGGTCTTGGCTCGAAATCTCTCAATCACCAAGGAATCCACTGAGAGATAGCAATTTTCGATGAGCTTTGTGGCAGCTATCACCAAGGACCAGCTGATCTCTAGCCAAATCATTGAGGGGGCCTTCGATGCGATGCTGTTCGAGAACTTCCTCTATCACACCCTGCGCCAGCTGCGCACAGACAAGGATCTCGCCCAGAAGAAGATCGTGCTGCTCATGGACAACGCAGTCATTCACGAGTATTCAGAGGTGCCGGAGACTGCTAGGAAGTTCAAGGTCACTGTCCTTTTCAACGCTGAATACTCACCCTGGCTTAACCCAATCGAGCAGTTGTTCTCCTACATCAAGAGGCACCTCCGATAAGAGCAAGCAGACAGCAAGTAAGCTTACTATACCTAACTTTTCATAGGATCCACCTGGTGAAGCGGCTCTCGCAGATTCTGAAGACAATGACCAAGACAGACGTCAACAAGCTCTGGGCTTTCAGTGTGAAGCAGTGGTGCAGCACCATCAAGCATGGATTTGTGTGAAGTTGAGCTGGAAGACGATGAGTTAGGGTGTAAGAGCTATTGAAGTCAACAATACATACTGAAACAGCAGTTCAAGTCGTTTAATTGCTTGATTAAAAGCCCCTTATTACATATCACACTTTTAAGTTTTAATTTTAACTAATCAAACCAAAAATCCAAAAACCTCTTTCATTTTCGCTCATTCAAATAAATCATCATTTTGGCTCCTCCTACACTAAAGCTGCCAAATTTGGTGCTCAAACGGTCGAGCAGGACTTGAAAGTTGCTGAGCTGGAGGTTTTAAAACATGGAGAATACGATCGGGTCCTAAATTTCACCCAACACTCATAAAGCAACGAGATCTTGATCATTTATGATGATTCCACTCTGGATCATGAGAATTTTGTCTAAGATTTTGATATCAGTCGATGATTTGATAAAACAGACAATAAAAGTTGCTACTGGTTATTTAACTAGTGAATTTGACAAAAAAATTCGAAGATCCTGCTTCAAAATGAGGAATAATGGTTTAAATCTTAATCAATCAACTACATCCAACTATAAGTGTCCGAATATAATCGAAATGTAAAGTTGGTTAAAATTAATTTAATATATTTAATTTTTTAATTTATCAGATTTCCTATTTTTATCTATTTTAGCAATATTAAAACTAAATCAAATTACAATTAAAAGCTAATGTAATCAGTGACAGTTATAATTATAAATTTAAACTAAATTTATTTATATTTCTCATTTTTCCTATTTTTATCTATTTTATCAATAATTAAATATTAAAATCTTAACAGTTATCAATTCCAAAAAAGACTTTACTATTGGGAATATTCCCGAATACTCCCAAGAAAGCGAGATATTTCAGTTTTGAGCTAACTCCTAAGAACAGAAAGAGCGATTTTCTCAATAGGCGTTGACCTACAAATAGTAATAACCGACTCAAATTTGATGAGGCTTTCAAAGGCTATAAATATTATAGCATGGGTTTGGAGATATTTTCCTAAAACATAACTGAAGGTAATTAATAAATAACTAATTTTAATTTAATTTAATTTCCCCAAATCGAATGTATTCCTACATATTAATATATTTATAAAAAATTTTATTTTATAAATGAAGATTAAGTTATTAGAAATCCTTAAGTTGATAAGAATTGAAATAAAATTATCGTAAAATTCATAATTTAATATAATATATCTCGCTGTTGCCTCAATTAATGATTATAAATCTTTTACAAATGATTGCGATTAAGATAGCAATTTATATCAATTCCTTAATTCTTTAGATCAATATTTTATATTTATTCCTACAATTCACTTCTTTTGCTAAATTTTTATAAATTCTTCTCACACATCTCCTCGAATATTTTAGATCCCTTATTACTTTGTATGTTAAAACTCTTTAGCTTATGCTATATCGATATTAGATGAATGCCCTCATTATCTCTATTTAATATATGGATGGGCTCTACATTAATTGCTATTTTTGTTGATATTATTTGTATTTCTCAATGAGTTTAGTTTTATTCAAATTTAGGTGACAGCTGACCTCATGCCTATTGCAATTATAAACCGTATTCTTGATACTTCCGCAGTATTTACAAGTCCTCCTCGAGAACATTACTATCTATTTTGTAGAATTGTGGCCTGTGAGATTGTCCGTGATAGCTCGATATGTGAACTTCTAGAGTGTTTTAGCCTAATGAAAGGTTACTAATGCACGGTGGTTACACATAAATATATTGGTCATATCAATAAATGGTTCTAGTATTTACTTTGACAGAGATTATGATATATTTTATAGTTAAATTATTAAAGTTCTAATAAGGTCATTTGACTTAATCATTTATTGGTATATTTGTGTCAGTGAAAATTTAAAAGACATTTTTTTAGTAAAAAATTTAAATGTTTAAACAATCTCAATAAAATAACTATCAATTTAATGTATGTTTAAAAATATTACAATAATACTATTTAATTTCTTGAAATAATATTAAATAGTTTAAAGTGCTTTCTTATTAATCGATTTTAAGAGAAATTAAAAAATAATCAAGAATATTATATATTTTAATTATAAAAACATTCTCAAGGTAATATAATATAATATGATTTGAGTATTATATATAGGGTGATTAATTTTTAATATTAAATATGGAATTAATAAATTAGATATATATTACTCTTTTCTTCTTTAACCCTCCTGACTTGGTGGAGACATCCAGCAGTACTTACTTTTTTATGTACTAATGGCGCGCCTTTAACGTTTAGTTAGGCCAAGCACTATTCATCGACAGTGCCAAGATGAGCCTCTAATTTTCATTTTTTCCAAATTTTTTTTGTCATCATCCTCGTCTTCGCCATCATCGTCATCGTTGTCTTAAGTACTCAAATTACATTGTGCTTACTTTTTATAAGGTGAAATCAATCGATCCTTAATATCCTTTAAATTATTTTAAAAGAAGTGTCTTTATTTTTGTTACTTTTCTCTCATGTTTATTCTAATAATCTTTTCGAAACTCCTCCTTAAAATATTTCTATCTCAACTCTTTCTAATTTAAATATATAATTTTTATAAATAATTGATATTGATTGTAATTGAGGCAATATAACCACTGCTAAATAACTAATATTTATATAATAAAAGATGTATTTATGAAAAATAAGTGAAAATATTTATTTTAAAATGGAAATTTAAGCAGCTTAATAGAATACTTATAATAATAATCAGAATATGAATAAAAAGAGCGTTACTTAGTTAGTCCTTCTTCTTAAGATAGTCGAACATTTCCTTCTTGATTTCGTTGAATCTCTCTTCCGTCCAGTTCTGCTGCGAGTTGTCTGTCTTGTGCTGCACCGGGTCTTACTTGGTTGGACTCTATAAAAAATAAAATTTAGATATGTTTTTTTGTAACTTACATTTTTGTGAGTGTAACCGCTCCATCAGAGTTAATCTCTTTAGGTTTCTATTTTTTTCCTAAATAATAATTTCATTTTAATTTATCGATTTCTTATTATAAATTTTGATTATTCAAGACTCATAGTAATGGGCAAAAGTGCTTTAGATTTATTTAATTGTAAATATGATAATATAATCATTGACATAGAAGTAAGTTCAGTTCCATTATAGTAAACTAAATATATTATATTATTGTTATAACTTCCTATTATGGTAAATTTGTTTCTTAAAATACTATGCAATAGGTTTTTTTTGGGTAAAATTCTAAATATATAATTCCATACTAAGTATTCTTTAATGGTAAATAAAGTTTATACTAAAAATAGTCCAACTTTCTCAACGATAAATGATATCTTTAAATTATATAGAATTTCAGTTAATTCAAGATTTATCTATAAAACTTAAAAATAGAATTTTATATACGTTTCGCTAAGTATTATTTATTAATCATTTATTGATTTAGACTATGGTGAACTTTGCTATATAAGCCCAAGAGGCAAGAGGTTTAAAGTAAGTTCAGATCCAAGAGTGATTGGGTAAACTTTCTGCGATATATTATTAAGATTATTAAGAGATGTACTTTTAAACGAGCGATGATCTTATCACGATGAGATTTTTATCAAGGACTTCTTAGCAATTGAGAAGTGATTTCTGGGGTAAGGAGAGGTTATAAAGCTCAATGTGCCATATTACGAGGAATTGTATATCTAAAATAATTTTGTGCAAATTAAGGATGATCAACAAGTAAATTGATTCCTGAACTATTATCCTGATTATACAATTCTTCGAGATACTTATCACAACCCAAGAAACTGGTTATAAAATTTAATAAAACCTTATAAGTATTATTTTTGTAAAAAGTCGTGGATTGGATTAAGCAAATTCATAAACAAAGTTAAATATAATAATATGTTTATAAATTAATCTAAATCATGTAAGTAATTAATATTGATAAAATCAGTATTGGAAAATTCAATAATTACTTTCAATTTTTTCTTTTGCTTTTTTCGTCCTAAATATTTATAAAAATCTCATTCATAGATAAATAAATTTTTAGTTTTTATTTATTATATTTAGATTGAGTTTCTTTATGCTATTTTGTATTTCTCTAGAATTTTGGAGGATTTCCTTAACTGGTTTGAGCTATTCTATAACTTTGTATTATCTTATATCTTAACGATTTACTCTTATAAACTTAATCTCACAAAAAAGGACAGAACTTTAGAAATTAACTATTCAATAAGGATATATAAAACAGTTAATAGTTTGAAAAATTGTAATCTGAGACAAAAGTACATATGGTAGAGTTTATAAAATTAAAACTTGGGAAACAAAGTTCGAATCACTATATAGTAAAATTTTAATTATAAAAATATTAAATTGACTTTATTTTCTTCTCTTTGCTGATCAATGTACTTTCTACAACCCACCTTTTTAATAAATAATACTCTTGGGGTTTTAACTAACTTTGGCAAATTCAAGCAATTAAATAAGAGAGAAAAATGACAGCAAAAAGTAATTGTATGACTTTTATATGCTAAGAATGTGGGGATTTCTTACCAAAGCAAATTGCATTTATATTTATTTCTAATTCATTAGGAGCATAATAACTGGTGAGAAAGATGTAAGCTTTATTATTATATTACTAGATAATAACTTTCTTTGCTTAGATACCTACCTACCAAGTGTGACTGGTTGCATCTTGAGAAAAAATGGATCACAAATATTCTACATTCACAATCTTGATACTTAAGGAATTAATGAGATTATTCTGAAAGCAAATTATGATAGAAGATATAGACTTAACTTATCTTAGAACTCCTTGTTCATATGAAGCCTGAGTAAGTTTCAGCCCTTAACGTCTCCCTAAACTATAGTTGTATGATTTTATTTACTTAAATATTGCAGTACATCAGGGAAGATCAGCATATTTAATTTAGCATAGTATATAAAGAAAAGCTAGACATCCCATTCAAAAAGAGGAATAAAATGCAAGAGCAATCGAGGTAGAAATGAATGGATTTAATAAAAAGAATATAGGATGAAATGGGCATTATGAAAAAATTAAATAGTTGACCTTCTAAACTATACGTTCCAGGTCATGTAACTTCATGAAAAAAGTGTCATTGATGGCGAAGGCAAAATCTAAGGAATGGAACCTATACAATAGAATTCAAGCTTTATGATTTGAAAAATCTAATTCGGTTTTATAAATTAGAACAATTAACTCTAAGAATATATAATTTAAATCTATAAAATTATTATGTATCAACTTAATCAATCAAATTTTATGCTTATTATTTTTAACTAACCGGACTATTAGAAAATTTGATAAATTAATTAAAACTTATATTCCATGTTAAAGATTGTAAAATTTAAATAAAAACTAAATAATAAGAGATCGCCTTATTAATTCTTAAATTAAACATATCTAAAGGTCTAAGCTTTTATTTAAAATTATAATCTCATCAAAATTACAAAACTCATTCCAAGTAATTTGTATGTATTACTGCAATAAATCAATAATACAAAATTTTAATTTAATCTTTTTGAGTATCAAACTAAAGACATTCTTAGAGTTTTATGATAATTAACTATATTAATAAAACAATTCTTTAAAAAATAAAGCTTTATTAGTTTTCAGTTTTTGTCCGTGAGACTTTGTAATAATTTGTTAGAGATTGTTAGACCTTATTTCTTATTAGGTTAATTATATAAATTAACTCAATTTAAATTGGAATAATTAAGGATTCAAATTTAATCGATAATTAATTCTGAAATAAAATAAAAGTTTCGTAAATTATTAATATTTAAGAAATCACTAAATATAAATTGAACCATTGTTAGCAATGTTTTTAAGTACACAAGCTAAAATAATTCATACGATCATAACAGTTTAAATTATTAAAGGTTTTAGCTCAATAAAAAATAAGAAAAAAATATCCAAAGTAATACCTGATGTTAGCTATCATTCCTAAATCTAGGATAAAAATAATTGATCTGATTAAAAACTTTAGGAAATTAAAAAGGAGAAACAGAAATTTATATATTTGAATATATAAAAAAGCAAGGTTTTTTAGAAGTAATTATACTTTATATTCATGAAATTTGATATAAATAATATTGAAGCTCATAATACTGGCCTATTTAAACCTTGAATTCATGAAAAAATTATAATAAATTTATTTCTCCTGATAAATCATATAGTTTAATAAAATAGGCAAATTCAAACTCTAAAGCCAGAAAATTTAACAATGATAATTTTAAAAATGACCAAGATAAAATAGATTTATCAAATCCATAAATTGAAATTAAAACCCCAACTAATGTTCGTTTCATGCTAAAATAAAGAATGAAACGGATGAAAGCCAAATTTATTCCGACTTTTCTTATTAAAAAGATGCTATGAAATATATGTATGAGCAACTTCTCAGAAAAGTGCTAAAAATTTTTGAAACTAAGAATTTTACTCCATTTATTGAATAAATCGCTGATAATAAAATAAATAAGACTATTGATATTCCAAAAGTTTAAAAAAATAATAGTACAAGGAAAATAAGAAATTCAATCTTAATTAAAAGTTTTAAAGGAGAAATAAAGACAGGTCCATCAAACTATAGGTATCACTACTAAAGAAACAGTAAAAATCGTTGAATTTACCAATTTTTTAGAAATAAATATTCAATATCAATCAAACTTAATAAGATTTCTATACTTTTATTTGCTACTTTGTTAAATCTATTTGCATGAGTACTAAATAATAAAATAAATTAGAAAATTAATGAGGACCTTGCTTCCGTGACTAAATATTATCTCTGAAATTATGGAATAACTTTCAAGCAATCTAAGTTCAATGCCCCTGAAGAGTTAGCAATCGCATAGAACTTTGGGCAAACGCTCAAGCTGGAAGAAAGAATGAACATTGTGAAAAACTTGCTTTGAGAAAATAGTGAACTCCGTGATCGTATTAATGCCTGACCTCGAAGTACTCTCGCTTGCATGAAGTGTGTGCCAAAATACTCCAAAGTTAAGATGAGAGCTGTTAATTATTACAACTAAGTGCTTCATTAAGATGAGCATCACCTCGCAAGAAACCTAATTATGCTACATCCATACTTAGCCAATGCAATTCAACTGAATTTTTGAATGAGTCAATGGATTAAGCGATCTTGCAATCAGAACGCAGACTTTCTCAATAATCATATATATAAAAAAGATTCAACTCATAAACAACTGTAACCAGATAAAAGTTCAAGCATTTAGGATATAATGGCGAAAACTATCGAAGATTAAGTGACATAAGATTTCACTTAAATAATGGAATAGGTTCAAAAACATTCTTCAACAACTTTAGTTTTATACCAGTGGTCAGTTAGTACTCCTTTCCCAACAAGTGATAGATGTCAAAGATAGATTCTTTACTTACAAGATGCTTTGCTTGTAGTAATTTCTAATATGTTTGGAGAGCATAAATTCAAATGAAGCACTGATCTGTAGGTGTGGCCGTAACCAAGAAAATATATATATTGATAAATCACAGATTAAGGATTAATCTTATCGACCATCAACTATGAAGAATTAACACCAATATTAAAGTGTCGGGAAGCCAATATAGTGAGATTTCAGTCTCAATCGCTACAAAAGAAATAAGAATTAGCATTACTGTATAAGGTCTATTCTTATCCATTTAATGACTCTCATTTTAGGCAGAGTGTGAAGGGAGCCTAGCGAATAAAAATTTAATATTTCTCAGTACGCTCCCTCTTGGATTTTAAAGATTACCTTAATTAATAGATAATAATAACTAAAACATAATTGGTAAACTTCGCTACTCTATTTGAACATCGAGCTTTGTAATAAATTGGCTAATTTATAATGTGATAATTTAGGAGTAAAAATTAACTTATGAGTGGTTAAAATTTACTCCTACATTATAATCAAAATGCTTTTCTCTAATAATATACTTGAACTGTTAAAATAAACTTTGAGAAAAGACAAATATTTAAAATTATACAAAATTTTCAATATAAAAAGGTTAAAAAGGCAAATAATCAATTAAAATATTCAATAAATAAAGTCAAGAATGTATACAAATTAAACTAACCTTAATGAGTCAGTATTCGATGTGATCATGGGATATGCAGTGAGAGAGATTGAGGAATAAAAGGAATACATTTGCATCTACTGCTAATAGCCTTATTCCACGCCGTAAACCAGAGCAAACCATTGGAGTATATCAGAAAAATGCAGCTTATTTCACATTATTTAAAGAGTCGAAGACCTACTATTAAATCTGGAATGCTTGGGATGTTTCAAGACTTTCCCTTAAAATTTTAACTGCAAAAGACACATGAAAAAATGCTCATTAATTGACAAATTGCTAATCAAAAATAAACAGAGACTCTATGACGAAAAGGAAACAGATAGATGAAACTATGGCAAAATGAGATCATTAAAGTAGATACAAGACCCAAGATAATCAGAGCTAAGAGTACCAGAGTTCATTTACGAAGTTAATGGCGGATATATCTGCTTAGCGTGGATAAACTATTTCAAAAAATAATTCAAATTTGGGTTGCCAATAAAACTTTTATCAGATGTGAGAAATGACTATTTATGGGAGAATTTAATTGCTGCAATGTTAAAAGTGGTGGGCGCTCTATTTAAGATAGTTGTCTAAGACAATCCATGGAAAGGGTAAAAAGCACTCCCCTATGAGTATCTGTCAAATAAAAGCTTGAGATAAATTCAACTAAATTAAATTCAAAAAGAAGGTATCATATTCTACTGGACGCTTTTCAATACTTAGAAGGAAGGATTTAAAATTTTATAAGACTAAGGATACTATGTCGTTAAGGTACTTGAATGGGTTAAGCTGACAAATAAAGGAAACCTAATTAACAGTATAAACCCAGAATCTCAATAGAATATTGCTTGATTGGCAATAAAGGCAGCTTACTATGAAAACTTGATAAAAAATAATCCATATTAAATAATTGCAGAGAGAAGACACCACTCAGAGAAACCATAGGAATTTTGGAGCATGATTAATTCATTATTTGGAGAAGAATACAGATTAGAGATTATCACAAGATCCAACTCATAGAAAATGAACACAGTTCACATTGGAAATGAAATAAAAGGGGAAGAAGAAATGAGAATTACTAAATTTATTTGAATAATATTATAAAATTATTAATCTAACAAACTCAAAATAAATAAATAAATTTTTTAATTAACTTAAAATGTTTGAAATTTAAACTTAGATTTGATTTAACTTTTAATATGTTAATTAAATTAATTGTTCATTTAGTTTAATAAAGAGTTTTGTATCTGACAATTATAAGCAACCTCTTTAAGTTTCTTTTCTTAGACATTCATGGATTTATAAAATCAATTATTTATGGGTCAAATCATTTTTATGTAAATTGCATCTTTAGCATGTTTAAGGCAACTGATAAAACTTTTCCTAATCCATTCAAAATTACTAGTCAAAATCTGATGTGTCAGACTTTTTATATATTCTTCTCTACTAGTTGACTCAAGCATCTATGGTCTATCCTTCTTAATTGCAGCGAAGAATTTTTCTATGGAAGCCAAGTGAAATTAATAAGAACCCAGATACATCACGGAAATACACAGCAATCTAAATTTTTGGAGGGTTACTATACTTTTGTGATAAGTTGCGTTGTCTAGAATAAAAACTACATTAGATCGCCAATTAGCCTAAGTTTTATCTAGATAGTCAATAATCTAAAGTATAAAGTAAATAACTGTACTGCTATTATTTTTTCCAATATTAAGTGAAAAAAACTCTTCCGTCACTTAGTACTGCGGCCATCATAGTAACACCGTATACTCTTACTAGTTAGTCATTGTAATTTCTCGAGCCTTTTTTAACTCCAGCTTTTTCTTATATTAGATTAATTCTAGATGCTCCTTTCGTCAATATTGATCAAAAGCTTGTCATCATTCAAATAATACACAAAGTTATAGGCTACAATTTATCTTTGCTTTAAGCAATCGTTGCTATTAGTTCTTCTGTCAATCATATACATCTTCTTATATGCAAAGCCTAAATCTTTCGTCAAGTATTACTTATTTGATTTGTTGATATTTTTATTCTAAGAGTTTGATTTAAGTTCTATTGAACTTGTTTACCAGATTGTATTTTCGTTTTATTTAACAAAGAAGAGTTTATAATTTATTTGATTATTCGTGCTTTGAAAACTCTATTATTGCTTTAGCTTTATTGTCTTAGTCAACTTTCTGTGAACTAATTCCAATAATCTTATCTAACCTGTATCAGGTTAGTTTAAAGCGTTTTATTAACTACTTTTTAGAGCACCTATGATTATGAAAATAATCCAGAATTTTTTCAATATTTTACGTCTCAGTAAATTGCTTTAATTTTTAGTATTATTTGTTTACTATGACCTATTAATAAAACTTTTTATTATGAATATGAATAAATAAGCAACTTACAAAGCTTGAATCGTCGGTTAAATGTCCTAAATAAGGATTTTGTAAAATTTCTTTTATATATATAATATTTTAGCTTTATTTTTTTTTTCTTAGTCTATTTTCTCTACAGTCAGAGCTTTATAGTTGATTAATAAGCTGTATTGATTTATCGATCTATTCAGAAGTTAAGGCATTTAATTCCTAGCTATCACTATTATTCACATTAATTATGCGCCTTGGATCAACAATAACAGTTGTATATTATACCCATCAATTCTTTCTACAAGGGTGTCCTCAAAGTGTCCTAATTTTTGATTAAGTTAGGGAATCTAATTAGAAATTTTCTATATCGTAAAGTCCAGGCACAATAAGGCAAGTAGTCTTACCAAAGTACTATTTCATCTACAGAATCATTTCCATCATTTGCAATACTATTTAAATCTTCATTGAAGTCATGTTCTGTAAAATTCAAAATATTTCCTGACCTTAAAAATTTTCATATGTCTTATTGCTTATATAAGTCCTGAATATTGCTTTCCATTATCTATTTTTAAAGTTATTAAAATTTATCATAAAATTATTTCTATATAGATAAACTACTATCTCGTAGAGTAATTTAGTTAGCTTCTAATCAGTTTTTATTTAATAGCATAAATTAATTTACTACTAAAATTTCTTATTTAAGTCCTAAGTATTAATATTCAATAACTATTAATTTGACAAATGAACTTAAACAATAGTTTACAAGAAATACATGTCAGCCAAGTTAGGAATAAAATTGGGTCCAAGAAAGAGCTGTATGACTTTTTAACCTAAGAATGTGGGGCGCATTTGCCCAAAATGAATTGCTCTAACATATACTTTTTTAGAAGCAAATTAACAGGAGAAAAGGATGTAATATTTTTATTTGTAAATTTATATAGTACTTAAAGCGAAGTGATGCGATAGTTTCAGCTGTTCCACAGATTGAAGGACTCACATCAGATGACTTTCTCTCATATGCTGAAGGCAAGCCATCACTTTTGAAATATCTCCCCGACCAATTGGATTGGCTGCATTTAGACAAAAAATGGATTACAGATATTCTGCTCTCCCTAGATACTCATGGAGTTAACAATATGATACAAAGTGCTAAGGAATAGCGAAGGAAAAGAACCGACACTTCTTAAAATAACCTAGTCACATGAAGCCTCAATTCATAGAAGCTCTGAATAATTCTATTTCATTTAGTGGTAAGCTTATTATTTAAGGTCATTGTTTTTTAGTAAGCAAAGGAAGGTCAGCGAATTTACTCAAGCATAAAACAAAGAGGAAGTCAAGATAAGTTGAGTAAGAGGAAGAAAAATGCAGTCAAAATCTTGGCCCTAAGTCAAAGTAGAAATTTATGGAGTAGAACCAAAGAGTAAGAAATGAAATTAATGATTTAAGAAGCTAGGTCGATGAGCTTGTCAACTTTAAACAGTTGGTTATGCAGCTTGATTAAGGCGGCATCATTGACCAGGAGGGGAATCCTTTAAACTAATAGCCTAGTTGATAGAATAATAATTTTATGATATGACTGAATTTAATTAAAAAATAAAATTTTTAATTCTTAGCCATTTAAATATACTTATACCTCTTAAAATTAAAAATTGTCAAGTTTTTTATCTTTTTCATGAACAGATAATTTAGGAGTAAAAATTAACTTGTATGGGGTTAAAATTTTCTCCTCATTATAAAAACCTAAATATAAAATTTAAGCTTGATTAATCGATGTTTTAAAAACAAAGTCATCGATATTGAAATTCCTACAAAATCTTACAAAGTCTTACAAAATTATAAAACTCTTACAAAGTCTAACAAAGATATTCGTGATTTCAGGAATTTGAAGAAAGTTCTTGGATCACATGAACTTAATTAAGTAACACACTATGACATTACTGAGGATGTTAAAACATTCAACAATACTATAAAATTTTCTGAAACACTTCACTAATTATAAGATATGGAGTATTTTGTGAAATTCTATACGAAACTTATAAAGATCTCGATAAAACTTAATTTGTAACCTTTTTAAATTTATTTTGTAGGACTTTGTAATATTTTTGCAAAATTTGCGTTTGTGATTTATAATATTAATTTATTTAAGAATAGAAGTTAAATATATAGAAATAGTAAATTAAAACAATTTAAAATTCAAATAATAGTAACAGTAAATAAAATAGAGGCATTGCAAGTATGAATACTTCTATATTTATCAACAACTTTAAGTAAAAATATACCGATATAATACAGTTAGATAACAACAAGCATGGGCAAGTTATCTAATAAGAAGCTCAATAAGTGGCAACTTTTAACTAATCCCAAGAAGATTCAGAATATACGGCAGATTTTCTTAATGAGGAGCAGCTTACGGATCTTAGGTGCGAAAAGTTAAGAAATAATATTTTAGAGCTCCTTAAGAAGCAAATGATTATCGGGTAAAAGTCGAACAAGCAGGTCAAAGTATAGTTGTGAAAAAAACTTGGACCCGCAACAATTAAGATGCACAAGGAGCGGCTGATCAATACATTAAATGCCAGAAAATCAGAAACTAAAAGAAATACCCGTCTAAGTCACAATTATCAAACAAAAAAAAAGAATGCCCAAAAGCCGAGCTAAATAGCAATTACAAAACAAGACAAAAGACCCTAAATAAATGATGAATAATTATCGGTAAGCCAAATAGAATCAATCCATAGCTAGAGCTAGCAATTTGAGGCATAATCATTATCTACAAACTAGAGACTCACAGAAGAGGAAGACCCAGACTCCTAATCAGATACCACCTTCCCTGAATTTAATCAAATAGATGAGCTAATCTCAAAAAGGTTTCGAAGAGCTGACAAAAAACTCAATGAAGGATCTATATGATAGACTCCTGATTAAAGTGCCTGATATCCTCGAAACAGATGTCCTGGTTAAGCTTAATGATTAAGTTGCTGAAGTGTTCAATAAGGTTTAAGAAGTTGAGTAAAAGCTTAGAAACATTGACATACCATCGATTTAAGAACTAATTAGTTAGGGACGAGAAGAAATCGAATGAATGTTTTAGATATTAGTCTCAGATATCAAGAAAGTGGCACCCACAATTGGAGTTGTGACCCAGGAGTCGTTGGTAAACCATGTTAAGAGCGTGCATGAGCAAATATAGGCTCTCACAAAATCCATCGAAAGCGCTGATAAAAGCATAAGAGAATTGTCTGAAAGGTATTCAAGTTAGGTGGAAATTATAGCCCAGTATTAATCTAAGTTGAACAACCAGAATAAAATGGTGGAAAAGAATATGAAAAATGTGATAGAATAGGTTAACAAGAGTATAGTTGACCATAAATAAGGCGTTGCTGACAACTTACACACGATAAAGGAAAATTTAAAATCTGTGATTAATAGGGTCTCTAAAGTTGAGAAACTTGATTAATAAAGTTAATGTTAACAATTATAGTAACAATCACTTTTAAATAAACAACAAGATAAGAACCAAAATATTCAATAACATTTGAGAACTGAGGAGAAAAACAAAAATAATAATCAAGATACTGAGCTGACAATCAGCAAATATAATGAAGGTAATTAAAACATACAAATCATTAAAATTGATAACAAAACATATATTCACGACAGAGAAAGTAGAAAGTTCATTAATATAGTTGAATAATCTGATTTAAAGAATACAATTTGACCAAAATTTATAACTATCTTCTTACTATTACTTAAAAAACTTGCATATTCCTTCTTCAGCTGTTTACCCATGGGGTTTTGGGGTTTAATAATAACTAAAAAAATGAAATTGATCAATTAATTTACTTTTAATGCTTTCATATCTCCATCAAACATTTACTTTCTCAAATATGGCACTTTTAATATTGCAGATAGTGTAAAACCAGTATGATCTCTAAGATTTCTTGATTAAAGTCTCAAACTTTTAAGAAATAAAATTACCAAACTTATTAAGTAATTTATATAATAGTGAACTTCGAAACTCGCAAATTTCACAGTCCAGCCTAAGAAGTTTTCATAAGAATACATTAAATTTTTAATATACAGTGATGTGTTAGTTTAATGGTCAGCTTACTCTTTAAAATAAAGATGCGCTTTGTTTAATTAACATTTTCCAGATAAAACTATATCCTCCTCATAACTGCGCCGAATATACATGCAAAATAAAATAAAGTACAAGTATGTTTACCTGCGACCGAAGATAGAAATCTTAGTCGTGATGACTAGGTCATTTAAGTTGCGGACCTCATGCAGAAGATCTAATTTTATGTTGAAGCAAATTATGAGATATTTTATGATTAAGCAATATTCTCATAAAAGTTAATTAAAATCAAATCATGGCGTAGAAGTACTAAATGTAAGATAAAAGCCAATTTCTCAAAACAATAGCAACAGTGGCAGGTATTTTAAGTTACTATGGATTGATAGTATGGAGAGTTCGAGATAAATCGATTTGAAAGCCTGATTTCGGAAATTTTATCTTGAGAATAAAATAATAGATTCCTGATAAAAAATAGCATTCTTTTTAGATAACTTAAGAATGCATCACTCAAAGGATTTTAAGTTTTACTGCTAAGATCAATAAATTCCAATAATTTACAACCTCCTTTACATGCCCTATCTCAATTCTATTTAAAGCTTGTGGGCTCTCTTAAAGAACAAGTACCAAAAAATTATCACTAACCAGATAGTCAAAAATCAGTTCCAGACTAGCATATAAATATTAAGGGATTCTGTTTTGTAATTATTAAATTAATATATAATTAATATTGCATATTCAGGATTACAAAAGTTATTAATTAGTTATGAATCAAATATTAAAGTGCATTTTTGCATCACCTCCTTGAGTCCAATATATTCTATTTCTTATAATGATTTTTATTCTTATTCACCAAGCATTATTTCAGTCTTAAATTTCTATCTAGCAAACGGATTATAGTCTCCTCTCTCCAAGTGTTTTCTTTTAAATTCTTTATTCAAATCCACTTACTTATTGCTTTTTTTTCTATTGTACTAGCTTCCTGTCTTGCATTAAATATATGGACCTCCCTCGTTTCTCTAAATATTATGTTAAAATTAGAATATATTACTCGATTAATACGGAAATTGGTTTAATATATTTGCCCATTCCTATGGAGCCATGATTTTTTAAGTTTTTTATGGGTTTTCAAATGAGCCAAACCTCTATTAATTACAATCTTAAATCATTTCCTACAACTTTTCTTGCCTTATTATTGGCATCAATAAAAAAAAGTCTCGTTCAAATTTACACTTCTATTTCTTTTCTTTAAATTCAGGCATAAACATTCTAAATTCTTGATCTTGCATCATAACGTCACCCAAATTTATTAAAGAAAGCTCTTAATACTTAGGGATGTTTATTTAGTTAAAATCAGATGCTTTTAGAACCTTTTTCTCTCCTTTTATAATTTATCATAAGGAATCTATTCTTGTTGGTTCCATAGATGGTAGAAATTAGCGGCCTTTTTTAAGTTAATGTTAATAATTTTACATTGAAACACAAGATAGTCATAAATATCTTGCTTAGATCTAAATTTATTTATCAACCTATCCGGAGTCAATTTGAGATTGTGTCCTCATTTGATCTCCTCTTTTAATTCATTATATAATTATTAGAAGCTTGAAACTAACTAACTTTTTATATAAAGAGATGTTACTATTTTTATTAACAATAAATTCTTAAATAAAGCTTATTTATATAAAGTGATTACTAATATTATCAAGAGATTCAAGAATCAAATACTATGATAATTAATTACAAAAAAGTATTTACTTTTATAAGTATCAATATTAGAAACTTATATTTTAAGAATGACAACTAATTGAATTTTATTAATCTAATTATTATTATTATTCATTGAATATTTGAATTAAATCTAGCAATTAAAATATTTTAATATTACTATTATAATAAAGGTAATTTTAAACAAACTCTTATTAAACAATTAAATTAAAGTAGTTAATGGAAAGTCTTAAACTTAGAATATTTTGTGACATTAAGCATAGATTAGTTCTTAAAAGATTCTTTTAAAAAAATTAATAAAAAGATAAATTTGATTTACTTTAAAAAACTGCCACAACTAATGGACCTGACTGTATGAGGTTAAAATTAGACAACAAAACAATTTAAGATTGCTCAACTTAAAATAATCAACTACCGAGGCAACTATAAGTGAATAAATATAGTTAATACCAATTATTGATTAAGTTTAGGAAACTTAATGAGATATAATATAATAGAATTAGTAAAAGAATTATTAACTTTATTGCAAATATGAAAATTGTATGTATGTAACAGCAAAATAGGAAAGTTTGAAAACTCATGTTAAGCTAGTTCATAAACAAGGGGCAAAATAAAGAAAAAAAGTAGATTAAAATAATCAAATATTATGCAAAATTTGCTTACATCCTTTCAAAACAAAATACAAATTAGATTAACATTATATATCAGATATACATGATGATGAAGAATGGGAAATTAAAGGGCCGAATAAATATGAGTATATATCTTATGAAAATGTTAAAAATTACAAAAATAAAATAAAATAAACGCTGTCATAAAAAATATTCATAGCACATGGTCAGATGGAAGTAGTAATAAATTAATAATATTATTAAGTGAGAATAACAAAATTTTGAATTCGAATTAGACTTCAATCCAGGTAATTTGAAAATTAATTGTACACTGGATAAACAAAGCAGAAAGTCAAATAAATTAAAGATTCGAAAATAAACTAAAATTGGATATAAAGAATAAGACAAAAGTATTTTTGTATTCTACCCTTTCAAAATGTTGGTTTCTAATGTGAGTTATTAATATGAAATAGATAAGTGCTTGACAGTTCTTTTAAGAAATTAATCTTTAAACTTTGACGGAGTATAAAACTAATAAAAACCTCGTATAGTAAAAGCCATTTTTTCAATTATTGAATATAGCATCTACCCTGTATCGATGGGCCTTCTATTAAGACAGAAGGTTTTGACTTCAAAATAAAAATCTTAAATAGCAAAGAATCTAATTAATGCTATCAATAATTTGCATAAGTTAGAGTAGTTCATAACAACACTCAATCCTTCAACATCAATTTGTTTTAAGATTATTCAGACTTAATATAAACTGATTTATTTAAAATCAAATTCATAGATGAGAACAGTTTGAACTTGGATAAAGAAGTAGAGAGTCCGTACATTCATAACAATATAAAAAAGATGAAAAGAAATGATGAGGCAAAATATTAAAACAGCTTTGGAATATTGCTCTACGTTTTACTCTATGCAATTGAGAACTATGAAGAACTCATAAAAGTGGAGAATTATTTGCATTAACTAGAAAGTCATTTTTATTAAAATACAAGCATTCCTGAAGGATAATAAACTTATGTGTCCTCAATAATTATATATAATCAACAAATAAATTTGAGAGCATCCTAGAAATTGTAAAAGAAATAAAATTTGTAAAGTAACGAATCAGATACGAGGTTTTTGGATGGAAATATGCAAATATATTAACTTATTGATTTAATAATTAATTAAATTAAAATTTTAAAACTAATTTACATATTTATATGTAAGTATTGCAAAAATTAATCAAGGCAAAAAAGATATACTTTAAAAATTAATGTATGGATATATAGTTTTGTTATAAAGGGATAAATATAATAATTGGTTTTGTTTTAATAATTATTATCTATTAATTAAGGTAATCTTTAAACTCTAAGAGGGGAGCGTACTGAGAAAAATTAAATTTTTTATCGCTAGGCTCCCTTCACACTCTGCCTAAAATGAGAGTCATTAAATGGATAAGAATAGACCTTATACAGTAATGCAAATTCTTATTTCCTTTATAGCGATTGAGACTGCAGTCTCACTATATTGGCTTCCCGATACTTTAATGTTGATGTTAATTCTTCATAATTGATGGTCGATAAGATTAATCCTTAATCTGTGATTTATCAATATATATATTTTCTTGGTTACGGCCACACCTCCAGATTAGTGCTTCATTTGAATTTATGCTCTCCAAACATATAGGAAATTACTACTAGCAAAGCATCTTGTATGTGAAGAATCTATCTTTGACATCTATCACTTGTTGGGAAAGGACTACTAACTGACCACTTGTATAAAACTAAAGTTGTTGGAGAATGTTTTTGAACCTATTCAATTATTTACGTGAATCTTATGTCACTCAATCTTCGATAGTTTTCGCCATTAGATCCTAAATGCTTGAACTTATATCTGGTTACAGTTGTTTAGAAAGTTGAATCTAGTTTCTATGATTATTGGGTAAAAGTCTGCGTTCTGATTGCAAGATCGCTTAATCAATTGACTCATTCAAAAAGTCTGTTGAATTGCAATGACTAAGTATGGATGTAGCATAATTAGATTTCTTGCGAGGTGATCCTCATCTTAATGAAGCACTTAGTTGTAATAAGCAACAGCTCTCATCTTAACTTTGGAGTATTTTGGCACACACTTCATGCAAGCGAGAGTACTTCGAGGTCAGACAATAATACGATCACGGAGTTCACTATTTTTTCAAAGCAAGTTATCACAATGTTCATTTTTTTCTTCCAGCTTGAGCGTTTGCCCAAATTTCTATGCGAGTTCTAACTTCTCAGGCGCATTGAACTTAGATTGCTTGAAAGTTATTCTATAATTTTAGAGATCATTTTTAGTCACGGAAGCAAGGTCCTCATTAATTTTCTAATTTATTTTATTATTTATTTCTCATGCAAATAGATTTAACAAAGTAGCAAATAAAAGTATAAAAATCTTATTAAGTTTGATTGAAATTTAATATTTATTTCTAAAAAATTGGTAAATTCAATTATTTATACTGAATCTTTATTCATATTAAGAGGATTTCTGATTAAAATATATAAATTGATGAAGATATTATCGAAATTCAAAATTATAAAAGTTTGTGAAATAATATATGAAAGATAAATTAATCAACAAACAGTATGCTTAATATTTAAACATTTGCTATGAATTATTAATCTATTAGTCTTTAAATGTCACCTTAGAGTAATAAACAATGCTAACAAGGAAATAATGCAAACATTTAGCATCAAAGTATAGGAGTTAGATGAACCTCTTCCCAAGGCAACAGAGTACGGATGGAAGAGAGTTGTTGCGTAATAGTATTCACTGGTGATATTGACTCCATTACAGACATCCACTTCATCCACTTCACAAGGTTACCAAGATTTTCCATGTGTTCTATTATAAGGACCGATAATTTAATGGCGTTCCTTGCAATACCCACTTTCTAGATTATACCAGTATCAGGCTTTGGCATCACATCTGCTTTACTCAAGTATCCTAAGATATTATACAAACAGTTTGCCTTGCTCGAGCTAATCTCACCAGTGATTTAAGTAGATTTAAAGTTGAAGGATGGATACAAGGAGACAAACTGTAAAAGTGAAAGAATCCAGATAGGGCCGAGTATCAAGACAATCATCAACTGGGATTGATCTGACATTGAATAAGCTGCCATATTTCTTGGGGTTGAATGTGCCAAAGCCATATTATAAAGAACAGACATAATTGACACTCCTAAATTAAGTTCTCTTAAATTGCGATCATCATATTTCATGCCCATAAGGCTGTAGGCAAGGTGTTTAATCTGTCAAAGACTAAGTTGTACATGGGTTGGGGTCTGGTTAAAATGTGATTTCAGTTTTCCAACGAAGTTTAGGATGAAACTTGCCGCAGGAGCCAATCAGTGGCACCATTCAATTCTCCAAGGTCGATCTCAGGGCGGTGGAATGTCCAGCTATAATAATGTAAAAGGGGAGCAGAGAAAAGTGAGCGTCTTGTTCTACCCGACCATGCCTAAATTAAAAAAAAATTGTGTCAAATGGGAAAATACCTTCTGGCTCAAACATTCTAGAGACTCAGATGGTTCAATGCGGTGACGAAAGTCCCACAAACGCCTGCTCGAGCCACTGCTTGTTTATGTGGGAAATCTAGACAGCCAGGTGATTGATGTACTCCTCCAGCTGCTTCTCATAAATTTTAAGTCTTATCTCTTCCTCTGATGTTCTATTCTTTTCATCATGCAGATGGTAGTAAGTAGCTTTGCCTCTTCTCATTCAATTCATTATTTTTCCTTGAATGTTAAAGCCTTTCTACTCAAGGAACCACTGGATTCCTGAAGCAGCCCGCATATTACTCAAGATTTAATGATTCCCAGCTATGCCATGGTACTGTGTGAGATTAGGGGTCAACAGGCGGTTTGATTAACCTAGGTGAATTGTAGTTCTTCAAGAATACATTATTTTCATAGATATTGAAACTCTGCTGACAGTTAGGTATTTGTGACTCCTATTACAAAAAACTGTTGTTGACTGTTGAAGCTTGAGTTAAATTAGCAGACACTTAAATTTATTTAGACATTTAGCTTAATACGATTTAATAAAGCTGAATGAGCTGAGATATCCCTTACAAAGCATTTGAATTTTAAATTCTAAGTCTTCATTTGAAAATGTTGGGAGTTTTCTTTTTCATTTAAATCTATATTTTGAAATTAGTACTACTTTTTAATGCTGTATTAAGCCATGAGCAGTCTGGTGGAATTTTACCAGTCTTTATTATTTATTCTAATTCATCGTCACTTGAGTTCTTTGGGTTGATTTAGGAGTATTTATAGTGGCTTAATGTGAATTAGATTTTTAAACTCTAGGTTTTGGAATATCTTGCTTCAATGGGGCTACTATCGTATTTGCAAGGGGTCCTCAGAGCATATGCTAGGCGTCTATTGGCCAGGTGGATATCTGCGACCTGCCAAAGTCGGTCCTTTTGGGACCTCAATATTATTAGATCGAAAAGGGTGTTTATGACGTTAACGATGCTCTTTACTGAATGGCTTTCATGATCGATGTAGTTCAAGAGGCAGCCATCTTAGGGCCCATCTCATCCCAGCCCATCCATGGTTCTTGGCGACAGCAAGGAGGGCGACGGCGGTTGTGTCAGTGATGAGGGGCTTTAGAGGAGGTCCTTTAAGAAACATGGAATTTTGTAGCATGGCGTGTTAGTAAGGCGGCTGATATGAATAAAATTTAACTCAGATTTTTATTATTACTAATCATGACAGTAAATTTAAATTATATTTGGTAGCTTGTTAATTTGAGATGGAGGCCCTATATATATATTAATAAGCCAAAATACTTTGATAAAATATTTTTATTAATAAATATCCTCATTTTAATATTTTTTAAAATCTGAATATTAAAGAAGGCAAAAGATTGTGAAAAATAGAGATATTGAAAATGAAATTAAACCCAAATATTTATTTTAATATTAGTTAGAGATATAATTTGAATTGCATTAATTACTAATGTATATTATGAGTGTTCTTTATCAAGGCTGGGCTTTCACAATTTTTTCTTCTTTTAAAATTTGAATATTTTCCAATTAATAGTAATAGAAATATTTAACAAAATTGATATTTCAATAAATTATAATCAAAAATCTTAAAGTTAAATATAGCAATTTACCCTGTCTCTTAATCTAATACATGGGGCTTCCATTCTTAGACACAACTTTCCATTCTTGTTCTTTAATTGCTCTCTCTAAATCTTCCAAAAATTTTTATTTATCATTTTTTATCAACAAACTTATTCTTTTCATACTAAATATGCTTTCCTATTTTTTGGGTTAAAATACGCATGAAATATTCTGCAGATTAAAACCGGACAAAGCGAGAAATTTTTCATAGTTTTTTTCTCGCTTTGTTCGGTTTGTCATTATAAAAAAATTAAAAATAATTTCTAAAATGTGTATATTAGGTATAATAGATTTATATAGTAAATTAATGGGTTTCTTTGAATGTTTTAAAAGTTTCTGAGTATTATTATTTAAATTGAACACAATCGAATCAAAACATAAAACTTTAAATAGATTCTTTTTATAGAAACAATGAGGTATAATGATTTAATGAACAGAAAAAATTTAAAGTATAATCATTTATAAGTATTTTACCTGCTATATTTATTAAACTATATTCATATTTTGTTTTAATCTATATATATATTGACTTTATTTAAAAACAGGACAAAGCGAGAAACCTTTTGTCAATTTTTTCTCGCTTTGCCCGGTTTTAATATTTGAAGCATAATCGCTTGATTTACAGAATCACTCTTTAAAAAATCGGTTAAAATTCTTAAAGTGAGTGATTTAACAAATATAGTGATTGTGTAAAAATCACAATGTATTTGAATTTTAAGTTAAAGTATAATTAAGTAAGAATTAACATTGAGTAATTAAATGATATTATTAAGCGAGTATAATTAAAATGGGGAGACTGTTAAAATAAAATCAAAAAAGAGATCAAATTAAATTATGATCATCTCAATACACAAGAGTAGAGATCAAACAGTCACTATTTTGAATAAAGTTTGAATATATCCTTACTTAAATTTAATTAACTATTCAACTAACTAAAAATGGAATTTTTCTTTTTTTATCAACTTTTCTGATTTTTTCTATTTCTTGTTCATCGATCAAGTAGATGCTGTAGTGATCTTTAGAATTTTTCATAATTTTCATAGATATCTTCAGGGTATCTTCAGGATATCTTCCTCAAAAAAATTAAAGTGTGGAGAGTGTGGAGAGTATGGTGAGTGTGGAGGCCAGCATCACCAACAATAGTATAAATATCTCTAATAATCTCAAAATCAAGCATTATTATGAGTCTGGTTGAAATTCTAGAGAATTTCAAAATTTTAGATCACTCATTTTTTCTTTGTTTTCATCAACATCATCTCCTTCACCATCTTCAACATTAGTTATCACATCTAAGAATTTTAGAAAAACAAGATGTTGTAGAAAAATCCCAGACTCATAATAATGCTTGATTTTGAGATTATTAGAGATATTTATACTATTGTTGGTGATGCTGGCCTCCACACTCACCATACTCTCCACACTCTCCACACTTTAATTTTTTTGAGGAAGATATCCTGAAGATACCCTGAAGATACCCTGAAGATATCTATGTAAATTATGAAAAATTCTAAAGATCACTACAGCATCTACTTGATCGATGAACAAGAAATAGAAAAAATCAGAAAAGTTGATAAAAAAAGAAAAATTCCATTTTTAGTTAGTTGAATAGTTAATTAAATTTAAGTAAGGATATATTCAAACTTTATTCAAAATAGTGACTGTTTGATCTCTACTCTTGTGTATTGAGATGATCATAATTTAATTTGATCTCTTTTTTGATTTTATTTTAACAGTCTCCCCATTTTAATTATACTCGCTTAATATTAAATAAGATGTTAAGTTCAACAAAAAGGTATGATTTAAAAATTAAGAATGATTAAGCTTTGCTTAAAAATATGAATAATAATTTAGTGACCCTTAGTCTTTAAAGTGTTAATTTTTATATAAATATATTTTATCAAAATTAAAACTAATTAAGGATTCAAGCAATTCTATATTGATTCATAATAAGTCTATATAGATTAATAATAGATTGATTTAGAATGTTTTTGATTCATGATTATATTATAAGGATAATTTATTATCCACAAAAAATATATATTAGGGATTATTTAGAACAATATTCTTCACTTTTTTGAATAAAGTAAAATCTAAATAGAATTAAGATTAATTTCAAAAAGAAAATTTTTTATTAGATAAACTTAGATTATAGAGCATTAGCTCACAATTAACTATTTTTATAAGACCTATATTAGATTAAATACAACATTCTAAAAGTTAAGTTAATTTAGATTTAATAAGTTAAGATTACATTTGTAGTATATATTAGACATTTTAATATTTATATAATTAATGGACGCATTACCAACTTTTTGAAAGTTAGTAACGCGTTACCAACTTTCAAAAAGTTGGTAATACGCTTGAAAATTATAATAATTATCTAAAAATACATCATCTTAGATTTTAACTGCAATGGAAAAGAATGAATGTCTCATATAGATTCTAACTTAATTTGTAAGAATTATTTTAGAAATGATAGAAACATATTTAGGAATAAATTAAGAGAGGTACTTAAGAATATAAAATTCATTTTTGAGAAAAGTGTTTAAGAGTGAGGGCTACTTGGAGAAGCAGAGTAAAAATAATATATAAAACATTAAAATTTATAGGTAATAATTTATTTAAATATCAGATTCTTTTGTTTATTTCTATTTCTATTATTTGGCAAATCTTCAAATAATGCTTAAGTCTTAGGACTTTTTGTATCATCATTAAATTCTGCATTTACTTCCAACCGCTTTAAGTCCAGTGATGTAAATACACTTTTACCACGTCTGCGACCATTCTCCCAATATCCAGTCAGAACATCAAAACCCTTTCAGTAGTTTGATTGAGTTTTTGATTGATAAAGGGTACCAATAAGCGCATACTTTATTTGAGTTTTATTAAGGTTTATGTAGCAATTTATGGTTTAAATATTAGCAATTTTAGCGTGTATATGAGAGGTTTGGGGTCAGTTCATGACAGTGAGTATATAGATTTACTGTTTAAGATGCGTAATGGATGTGATGAGTCTGATGACTAACCCAAACCTATTCTTAATTATACATCTATAGCAAGGCTGCTCCACAAATCCGCTGCTTCTGTTAGGTCTCATTGTTTCTATTAGCAATGAATTATAAAAGATAATAGATTAATTCTAAGCCTAAAAGACCTTTAAAATTTAAGCAGCATCATATTGATGATTTTGTGAATGATAGACTCTGAAATACTGGGCTCATTCATCTCTTTTTTAAAGAGCTGTGATGTTTCATCACCAATTTCCTTATCTTCACATCTCTGCTTAATATATAGCTAACATATAAAAAAAAGAATGGAATATCTTAACAAGACAATAAATCGCATTAAGAGAGTGATTGGCTTTACTGTTCAATTTTAATAGAATAATTTAAAATTATATATTAAATTATATGCTGAAAAGCTTAATGTATTAAGTTTATCCTAGCTGATGAAGCTGTATCTGCGTTCAAATATTTATGAAAAATAATAAGAAAAATAGATAAAAATAGCAATAAGATTAATAACAAAACGAATACTTTTTAATATTATAGAAAATGGAAGTTCTGGAACAGCTATGTTATTTTTCCAGTATCCCTCGTAAATATCTCCGTCTGCATGGATAAACTTCCCTAACCAATGTCTTCCTTTTCCTTGTTGAAGTCTCTGTCTTTCATCATCACTGACTCAAAGTATTGCTGGAAGAGTATTAAAAAAATTATAGATATCATAAATGTAACTTACAAAATTATTGTGATTACAACATAGTTCCGTCTTCATCTTAAAAGGTTTTCATTTTAACAAATAATAATTAATTAACAATTATCTATTTCTTATTATAAATTATGATTATTATATCCAAATCTTGGTACAAGAGGAACAGTAATATGAAGTTTATGATCAAAAGGTCAAGATTAAAACTTATGCTATTCTTGCTGGAATAAGTGAAGATACTGGGCTTGAGATTTATGTTATTCACCCTCGCTCAATTAAGACTGAACAATTCATAATTTATTGCAGTAACTAAGAGATAAGTACTCTAAATAAGAAATTATCCTTTTTAGATAACTTATCTGTCCACAAAACCAAAGACTCAAGGAAGGAATATGAAAGGCTAAACATAACACCAGTATTAAATGTTCCTTACAGCCCTCAAGAAAATGGAATTTAGTTGTATTCTGGCCTATTGAAAGGCCACTACAAGAACTTCTACTATACCATTTGATTCAAGACTTAATAAAGATTGCAGCTAAGAGAGTCAGCGACGAGAAAGCTAAAGTCTGTTCGAGAGAAGGGAGATTTTGTGTTTATAAATAAGTATTTGATTTAAACGAATGAATAAGTTCACATATCATATGAGATTTTAAATGGATTTGCCTTCTCTATTTTTTTTCTTCCTCTACTACTTGCTTGGACTTATCTTTTACCTCTTTGATCAAGGTCCTGAATCGATATTCATCTCTTTTGGCTTTTAAATATCTTTGAAGAGTCTTTTACTTAATTCATGGTCTTCTTGAGACTTTCTCTTTCTATTTAATTGCTGCGCTCTTTCATAAATTATAGCAATGCCAGGTTTTTCTATAAAGTTAGAAGCCTAAGCTATTTGAGATGAATGGGGGCTACTGCAGTTCCTAGAGCCACTTGTCGCTAATTATAATTCCTTGCTTAGTTATGACCTGCTGGTAAGTTGGGAGTATTTTCCGACCAATTCCGGTAACCCTGAGTTTGAAACCGTATGGCACTCGGATTTCACGAGATAAGTCCCTGATCTGAGAACCTCCTCAGAATATGTCAGGCAAGCAATAGGGGGACCGCACCAACTAAAACGTCGACCGTTGATCATACAAGTCGTGTTAAAACTGAATGATACACTTATCCTTACAACCTGGAGTTGATGCACCAAGGATAGGAGTTAAAAGACAGACTACTCGGATCTCAAATCGGACTCTATTTGCTAAGGAAAAGTAAGGAAAAAACCCTGCATAAGACAACCTCAGCAGAGTATCATTGAGGGCTTTTCCCCCTCAGCAAGCCAAACAATAAGTCTTAGCTGAAAAAGAGTTTTACCTGAACATAAGCACTCATAGAAAAATCAGCTAGAGAAAAGTGACCAGATAGACATGCGAAGTAGCGAAAGACCACATGAGACATACCCAAGGCAATCGGTGAACGTGCACGGTGTGAAACTAGTCGAGTACATATAGGGATAACTCCCCGCGAAAAGAGGAAACTGGATCACCAAATGTCAAGTATGAATATCTGATTATATATCTGGCTGGCTTAAGACCCCAGTATTAATTTCCGTACAGCTTTAAATAATAATTAAAATAATTCAATGCTTCTCTTATTTTTCGGGAGAGATGCTATAGCGTTTCTTGCGAGCTTATAAAATAACTTTGTTTAAGTATTCAGGTTCAATGTTCCAAGAACATCAAAGAAGAATTTCTCTCTGGAAACTTATTAGAGAGTTGTGTCTTAGAAGGTAGAGGGTAACATCAGGATCGCTCATAGCATCATCAGTAGAGGTTTATCACTGATATTTCTGGGTAGTTAGGTATCACTATCATCCTAATATCATAAGTCTTAAAAGCTTTTTTATTTTCGCTAAGTAAGTGTTTTAGGAATGAGATTTTTGTTCCTTCCTGTGTTGACAAGTACAATCCAACTATGGTTAATAAGTTAGTTGAATGTAAATACTTACCTTGCTAAACTAAATATCTGTAGAGGTCCTCTTTACTTCGAAATTTTCCTATTAACTCTTGAGATTGAATTCTCTTCAATGCATCATTCATAGACTCCATCTTGCTTCCTCTTTCTAGAAATGTTAATGCAATTCAAGATTATAAATATCCATTCTAAGTTTATTAAAATCTTACTACTAAATAGGGATGACCTACTGAAGGTCAGCCTGAAAAGATATGCGGATAAGCAATGAAAAAATTGCTCCAAGTTTCTGAGATTGATTTCCATTTTTATCGAATTTCTCCATTAATCGCTCTTAATAATTATTAAAGATACGAAAATTTAGTGAGTTGTAAATTTCTTAATACATAACATGAATGTAAATATATTGTATTAAACCTGATTTTCAATTAAAGAGTTAATAAATTTAATTATTTAGGCGTAGGCTACCGAGTAAAAAATCACAATTCATCGGTAGCCTACGCTTTAAAATTCATGATCCAATTATTAATTTATTAAATCAAATATTTTGATTAAAATTAAGTTTATTTAATTTATGCTACAATGAATAATTGATATATAAAAATAAGCATACATTACTAGAATTTAATTATTAAAGATAAATTAACATTCTAGAAATACTAAACTTCAAAAATACAATTAATATTTATACTTCATTTTCGCAAATTATATAAATTCCATGAATTTTTATATTGCTTATGCAAATTTTTTAAAATTATTCATTATTTTTTTATAATTTTAATTCTTCACTTTTAAATATTCTAGAACAAATTTAATTATTCTTAATTTGATTTATTTATTTTTCAAACTTTGGTTTTCAAATTTTCTGATGTCAATATAAAAACTTAATTCATAAATTTATTTTTACATTCTTATATAGAAATCCAATCAGTATGTTGAAAATAAGGATTCAAAATTTTTAGATCAGAAAAACTATAAATGAACTTCAAAATCAAAAATTCTAAAAAAAGAGATTAATATATTTAAAAAATAGTTGAAATATTTGAAGTTGAAAGGAAGCACTTCAATTCTTTTGAGTTCACGATTCAATACACAATAATAAGTTTCTCAATTTGACATTGAAATATAAATATAATAAGGATTGAAATTTTTTGATAAAAAAATTCTATTCATAACAAAGAGTGTCTTAGAGTTAATAAAAGCAGCAATTCCAGTTTTTAGAGTACAATACACATGAATAATTATTTTAAAATCTCAAAGAAATATAAAGTCATATAATCAGAAAGTTTTTATGATAATTTGATTGAATAAATTAATAATTGGATCATGAATTTTAAAGCGTAGGCTACCGATGAATCGTGATTTTTTACTCGGTAGCCTACGCCTAATAAATAATTAAATTTATTAATTTTTTAATTGAAAATCAGGTTTAATACAATATATTTACATTCATGTTATGTATTAAGAATTTTACAACTCACTAAATTTTCGTATCTTTACTAAATTTTTAATTATTTTAGGAGGTCCTCCAAATTAAGTTCAAACTTTATTAGGAGTTAAATTTTAAGGTTAAAACTTAAGTAGGAGGATATTAAATTTAAAAATGCTTAATAACTTTACCTCCAAATTAGGTTTAAACTTAATTTGGAGGACCTCCTAGAAAAAAAAACTCATTTAGGAGCATTTTAATTTACTAAAGTCAAAAATATACTCATAAAATATGTCAAATTACAGTCCTTTATGATCCTTTATTTTTTTTATATCTCAACAAAGAATTTAGTATAGCGCCTTACACTCTATTTTTATTATAGTATATCTGGCTGGGTTTAACATTATTAATATAAAATCTATCAGCAAAATAAAGTTTGCGCTAACCTCTTAAGAAGAGCGGCATTAATTGGATAAGCCAATATAGATTGCCATTCCAGCAACCCAAAAAGTAGAGACTAGAGATGCTTGTACTCAGTGGGAGCCTACATATGATAAATTTGACTCATCCAGCTTTGAGATTACAATCTAAAGCACAAGAAATTGTAAAAGAGAAAGAGCAAGCAGTGAAAGAGGTAAAATAACTCACCACTGATCTTTAAATTTTAGCAGTAAAAGTTTAGCATTTATGCAAAGACTGTAATTAAGTTTTCCTCATAAGTCAACTTACAAGAGGCACTTGAGAAATATATGTTCACCCCGAGCCCCCCCCACCTCCATAATAATATATTTTTTTTTAATAAAAAATTTCTATGCCCTGCTGGCAGCTATTAGATATATTAAGTTTATTTTTCTCAGATTCACTACGTCCTTCGACCTTTTTGAATACATACTCCCATAGGAAAATATTTACTTATGTAACATACTTTATTTATATTTATTATATTAGATTTTTTATATATAAGTAAAACAAATAATCATAATAATTTAATTCTAATAAGTCAGCCAGAATATTATTAGTAATCATATCTTCCCAGTTAAATAAGTAATATTCTGGCTGACTTATTAAAATTAAATTATTATGATCATTTGTTTTACTTATATATAAAAAATCTTATATAATAAATATAAATAAAGTATGTTACATAAGTAAATATTTTCCTATGGGAGTAAGTATTCAAAAAGGTCGACGGACGTAGTGAATCTGAGAAAAATAACTTTATATATACTAATAGCTGCCCGCAGGGTATAGAAATTTTATATTAAAAAAAATATATCATTATGGAGATGGGGGGGGGCTCGGGGTGAACAGATATACACAATTACATCCCTCAGTTATGTCTAAAACATCAAAAGAAGGATGGGAAGTATATCTGTGAGTTCGTGAGAAGCCTTACTCTCGTAAAAAAGACCTTAAAGTACACCTAAAGAAAAAGCGCAATAAAAGCTTTGTATTTATTCATGAATAGACAGGGAAATGATTTTTATAAAAAAGAAGATCGAGAAACCCAGTCGAATCTCTTAGAATTTAGATACATAAGTAGGTCAAAATGAAGAGTGCAAAGTAAATTTTTCCAGTCTCAGAGATCAATAAAATTATGGTAAAAAATCGAGGCTAGGAGATACCTATCTTGAAAATTATTGACATCGATTCATTTGCCTTTAAAAACTAACTCACTCTTGAGGATAAAATAGAGAAGAGTCATTAAGGTTTAGTAATATGCCTCCAAAATTTATCCATTTAATTACTTCCTTCCTGATGACAAGTTCTAGATAGAATTTGCGAATGAGCATTACTCACTTTAATAAGCAAAGTTTAAAGAGTGTAGACACATAATTTAGCTTAATTCCATTTTGCTTGGAAGAGACCATGTAGCTTTTAGACTTCCCTTACTTGAATGACTTGCAGAGAATTTTTATCTGACAATAGGTGCCAAAGATAAATTGGCTAGATAGTACAGCAGATGGTAGAAGGAATAGAACACAAACTTAGCTATGTCCACAGAGACTTAAATCCAGAAAATATCATGCTTGACTTTCAACCTCTAAGAGTATACATGATCGATTTCAACAGAGCTCAGAGAGTACAAGCCTCTGCATTAGGAAATTTATTAGGCACTTCAGGATATTTCCCAGAGAGAGAAAATTTGAGAGACGGAGACGCTTAATGGGATATCTGAGCTCTAGCAGTAATAATAATAGAGAGCTATATGCCAAGAAACGATTCCTTTAGTTGCAAGGGTGAGAGAAGTTCTAAGCAAAGAATAAAGCATTTTGTAGACAAATCAAAGATTAGTGGATGCATGAGAGAGCTTGTTTACTAAAATATCATCAAGCCAATTAATGATAATCAAGCTACAATAGAGACAATCAAACAACATCTTAGAAAGATAAAATTCAGAGAACTTCCTCATGATACCAAGCTTATGTTTGTGTGAAATATTTAAAAATCTCGCTTCATATACACGCTTAAATTACTAATATTTAAACCATAAATCCCTATATAAACCCTAATAAAACTCTAATAAAGTATGCGTTTATTGGTACCCTTTATCAATCAAAAACTCAATCAAACTACTGAAAGGGTATTGGGGTTTTAATTGTAGTCACCCTTTCCATTATAAACTATATGACCTATGCCGTCCTTGAAGTTTTTTTTTCCATTCTCCATAACATTTATCGCCGTTACAAGCATAGAAACACTTTCCACGAGCTGCTTCACGAATACTATCCTGAAAGTCATCTTCGTAAATATCATCATTGGGTTAGTAGGGCATTTTTACCAGAGTACTCACTGGAGATGTTCTTTTTCTCACGATTTTCAGTTATTAAAATGTACTTTGGTCAATCTTTTTCGTCTGCATAGCTTTGATTGCTTGTTAAAACCATTCATTTCTAATACCTATTATCTTCTTGGCACATTCCGGCGTTTTGAGAATTTCAGTATTGCAAACGAAAAACCCATGTTTCTTGAAAGTGGAGACTAGCCAATTGCACCACTCTAATCAGCGTGAGCGATCTCAAGATGGTGGAATGCCCGACTTAGACAAGATTGCGGAGAACCAAGATAAGTAAGCATCTTGTTTTCCAAGACAACCCATCTTTAGTTTTGCTAAGCGCCTTTCACATGTCTTTTAGTAGGCTGCACTATGGTTTAAGGGCTCTTTAAATCAAGTGATCTCCAGCTTGGCTATTGCCGCTTTTCTCCACCGGTATTCTGTCCTTCCACTTATTGCTAGTGGTATGGGCTTTGCACTTTCACCTGAATCTAATTAATTTCTGTTAATTTAAAATATCTTTATATAAAGCAGGCAGAGGATTCCTGAAGCAGATTAATGCTAGCTATAGAGCTCGCTGTTATTTGCCCAAACCAATACAGCGTATTCAAGGCCTCTTGTGCAATTAACACAGATACTTGCTTGAGAAGTATCGGAAACTGTTACAAGTATTACGCATATTCCCCATGTATGATTCAAAGTCAAGACCCTCTTACTGCTGGTGTGGCTTATATTAATGTGAAAGTCAGAAAAGGTAAAGAGATCTTTGCAATTACGATGCGACTGCTTCATATGAATAGAATCATACATTCAATAAGTTACTCTCACTGAGGATAAGGCTACAATAGTTACTAATACAATCGATGTCGCAAGACACTGTGTCACCTTATCTTTGGGCCATTTAAGACTGCAACCGGAGGTTTGCGGCAATCATGTGACTTTGATATTTGCAACAGTGTCTATGATGATAACAACAGGTGTTTCTAATGCTATGACTGTATTGCACCCTTACACTGTGGCATGCTGGACTCTCCCAGCAAGCTTTGGTGGGCGACTGCTGCACTCGTAATGTTTAGGGGTTGCTCTTTCCGTCTCATCACTTGGGGTATGGAGGCTTAGGCGTTAGAGTCTCCAACTTGGTCTGTTAAGAATTAAATTTAACTATGATTAATTAATACTAATTTTAGAACTAATAGCCTTTTAATTTGGTAGCTTGCTATTTCTGGATGTAAGCCCAAAATATATATATATATATATTAAGTCTAATGTAATAAAACATAAAGCTACCAAATATCTATAATAATTATAATCATATTTGAATTTAATTTAACTCTAACAACCACCTTATTTAAAATTAATTAACTCTTTTATATAGGTCTTTATGGATTTGGGCATAAAAATTATAGGATTAAACTTTAGAATTTCGAACTATTTTCTATTTATCCTTATTAAATATTAAAGGTATAGATTTGTAATCATGAATTGGTTACCCGCTCCAAATCTGAAACATTTCGAAATTCCAGATTTTGATCTGGAACCATTTCACAGATATGAAATTCCAGATATGTTAAATGTTTAACATTTAACATTTTGTATTTTTTAGAAATATAATTTCTTAGAATTTTGTTGGGTTGAAGTTTCTTTGCCAGAGTCATGATAAATAAATTTTAACGATGTTCCTATTCATAAAAAATTATTTTTTTATATCTTTATTTGATTTTTTAACAACTAGAAACGAATTTTTATATTTAAAAGTTTTAAATATTTCTCCAATTTTTACCTACATTCTATAATACTGTAGAGATCAATGTTTTTAAAATTATTTTGTCCTCTCTACAATAAATTTTATTCCTACTATAGATGCCGATTATTGATAAAATTAAAATTATATTGCTGAAATACTGCTTATATTAAAAAATACGAGCACTAATATTTATTCTTTTTAAATTCATAGTATTTTTAACATATAATCTTCAATCAATGAGTCATTAAAATATTAGACTTAAAATGTTATATAAAAGCTTTGATAAAAATACATAAACAATTTACTGGCCAGGAAACTTCTCATCCAAAATTCTTAAAATATGTAATTAAATTGTCAGTTAAATATGTAAGATGTCTAGTAATAAAGCTACTACTTTTAAAATAATGCTACTAGCTGTAATTAATAGTAATAGACAATTTGATGAAATAGTAAATACATTCTTTCGTTAGATTACAGATGAAATTTTTACTGATTATTTTTGAAAAATTTATAATCATTTCTTTGTCTTCATCTCTAACTTTGATAATGTTGGCGATGAAGCTGAAGATTATATTATTAAATTAATGTATAGTACTCTTAATATGCTTTAACATTTCTAATAATCTAAAAAAGACTTAACTATTAATGTATAAACTAATTAAATTCATCTACGATATACGTAAAATATATCTGTATAATGATTACCTTATTTTATCCAATCAATTATGAGTCATGAGTTTCTTAATTTATCAATATTAATATATAGAATTTATAAAAACATAATTTTTAAAGACCATTGTTCTATATAATCCTGAACTTATATTGCAAGGATAATAAACTATCCTTGTAATTCATAAAAGTCAAGTTAAATAAAGTCTTTCTTGTACATATTCTTATACTTACCTATGGCTTTTGTTGAAGCTTGTTGAACTTTTTAAAAACTTAAAATATTTTCAATCAGCAATTGTGAATTCTAAGAAATATGTCAAGATGCTGTAGTTAAGAAGTCTATAAATCTGTAAATTATTGATCTGGCCTGACAACCTTTAAAATAATTGTCAGGCCTGACAATCTTTTAAATAATTGTCAGTCGAGGTAATTTTAGATGTTATTTTCCAAAAGTAATTAAGAGTTATTGAAAAGGATTTAGAACATTGTTCTAAGTATCCCTAATAAATATAGAGGGTCCATCAATATCATAAAAGATATTCAAATAGGCACCCATAAAAAGCCATAAGGATTATAACTATATCCAAAAGGAATTAACATTAACAAAAAGGAAATTAATAGTAAAAAATACTATATAAAGAAAAATCATAATCTTAAGAGTGAACGAATAAATTTAAAAAATTGATAATTATACTGCTTAAAACTATTAGAAAAATTATGTGGCCTGACAATTATTGAAAAGGTTGTCAGGCGATGAAAATAAATGAAATTTGAATATTAATAAAAAAATATATATTAAAAATGGAAGATAAAATAATAAGTAAAGGAAAGTGCAACTTACATGACTTTTATGAAATAAATTCGTGAATCATACAATGCTCAGATAAATAATTAATATACATATAGATAGAATTAGTATAAATAAAAAGAAAAGTTTGACTCCTTATTCAATAAAAATAAATTTAAAAAAAATAAAACATATTTCCATGTGGAAATCTAAGGGAGAAAACATCATCTATAAAATAGATACACTTAGACCACACCTAGAAAAAATTATTAGTGAGTATAGCCATAGAGAATTGAAGGGATGTAATTTCCCTCAACTCTTTAGATACCTAAATAAAAGTTCACAGTTAGTCATATTACTTAAGGGCACTTAAGTTAGACTCCTCTAAAGAATTTATTGTGATTGTATAGTCAGCCAAAAATATTCTTAAGATGTTCCTGCTATGTATTACTCTAACCAATAAGAAATGATGAAATTCCTCTTTAATTACTCAAAATTCTAATACAGACTAACACAGAAAATAGAGTCAAAAATTTGGAAAACCATCAAAGACTTAGCTTGGATGATTAATGACTTCCATTCAGACCTTCCAATTAGGAGGTCACCTAACATTGACGTCACAGATCGGTAGGGTATATAATATCAACTAAAACCAGAACAGATTCTGAACAGTAATTTCCGACCAGAAATTGACGATCATGTAAAAACAATAGCAGAGACTATAGACTATACACTAATTGAACACAGAGAATTCACCAACATTTTTCATGATGATCTAATCAGATATAACATAGAGAAGATGAATCTCTACTATACAAATTTGTGCAAATTGATTGACAAAAGCATAATCTTAGTTACACTCTCACAGGCGATTTAAAAAACATGATTTGACTTACTTCTTAAGAAAGTTAAGCAACCATAAGACTTCCAAGAAGTTTAGCTACCTTTTTGGGATGAGATCCTGAAAATGAAGAATGACCCCAAATCTTACAATTATGGAGTCACTAGAGTCATTAATAACAAAACAGTATAGGTATAACTGTACTTTAACAACAACAAAACAAATATACTATAATAAATGATAGATCATCCAGGTACCAAACTCTTCAATTTCCCAGAAATCAGAAAAATACTAATATACTCCTTCCAAGATGAAGGACTGAGAAGAGAAATAGTCTAAGAAACTAATGAGAGACTTAAGGACAATTATTTGAATATAGTTGGCAACAAAATAGCTGAACCAGACAACACTCTTCTACAAGAAGCCTGCCTTTTAGCAGCTCATATTTGCACATGGGAATACAAAAAAAGCCTGCCAACTCTAAACAAAAAATGGATAGATAAGATGTCAAGTGTTCTAGGCTATACAATAATGAAATAAACCATCAGTACAAACTTGGACGTCAAAGGATTACTCACTGAAATATACAAATTCTAAAATAGGAAAGATCAAGATTATTACGAAGAACTAGTACAAGAGTTAATCGACGAACTTAAACTGATAATAGGAACTAGAAAATTATCAGAGACCACAAATCAATAAGTTCTCAGAGGAGCAAAAAGAGCAATACTCAACTTAAAAAGCTTTGAAGAAAGATAAGATACAAAGAAATTCTCTGAAATTTAGGTATTATATAAAGGCTACGAATGCTTGTGAGTCCCAATGAACACTAGCAACATACAGAAATTAAAAGGGGTCGTCCCTTATATATATATTAAAACTTAATTATCGATCGGGGGTCCCCAGAGACCTCAATGTTATCATATTATTATTATTATTATCAATAAAAATTTATATTATTATTGTCGTTTAGAGTAATCCTTAAACATAAAACCGATTTTTTAAAATTTTTTATCTGTTTAATAATATAAAGCTTAATAAATTATCAAATATTACTAAATTTACTTTTATAAGTAAAATTGTGTTCTATACTCAACCTAAATTTATTAAAGATTATTAAAATTCGAAAATTTATATAACTTAGCTTCTCAATCAGTGTATTTCATTGTCAAATGCGTAGATCTAAGATTTTTTTATACTCAAATTTAAAAGAATGACTTTGTGAAGTAATTTAGTAAATTATTTAAATAAATCAAATGAAGTTATATAGTAGGTAACAGTTTGACATTGCTCATATCCATGAAATACTTTTAGATAAATTGTACTCAATAAAAGTGAAGTTCAATTTTTAATAGCAAAAACCACTATTGCAGGAATAAAATCGATTTGGTATAATGATATTAAATTCAATTAATTTAATGATAAAATCATTGTAGTTATGATTTCCAAAGTGTCTCAAAATTCAAGTCTAATTTAATTTCAATATAACAGTAGATCCCGTAATTTTAGCTCGACTTTACTATTATCACAATGCCTGAAACATACCGAGAATAAAGATATTTTGACTTTGAGTTAAGAACCAAAAACAATAAAAAGGAATTTTCTCTTTTGGCTATGAGATAAATTTATTCTAGCAATAACAACCACCGTCTTATTATTAATGTGCTATCCAGAAAGATTAATAAATCCATGGTTTTAATAAATTGTTCAATATATAACTGAATGTAGTCAATATTTAATTAAATTTACCTCCATTAAATCGGATGTATTTCAACGATCATAAACTTTAAATACATTCCTGTGAAAAAAATTTAACATAATAAATAAATTGAGTATTATACTATATTCTAATAATAAATGGGCAATTAAATTATTTTGAAAAATAAGAAAAAACATAAAAAGCATTATATTTAAATTTTTGGAAGTAAATTAGATCAATGAAATTTTACTATTATAGAAATCAAAATAATTTTTTATAGATTTTCTATAAATATTAAACCACTTGATTCAAATAAGACAAGAATAAGGGTAATTAAGAATGAAATGAAGAAAAAACTGAAATATTGACTTGCAATTTGGTGTTGGAGAGACCTTAGTCATCTTGTTGGCTGAAATATTTTAGAGATGTTTTAAATTTAATTTTAATTGGTAGAGATGGTTTACTTTATAAAGTTTAATGATCCTACTAATTTTTTAATATTGCTAGAATAATTTTTTTATTTCTGATTAGTAATTAATCTCACATTAATATATTATTCTAATCATTTCTATTAGCAATTAATCTTGATATTTTTGTTCTTAACGCCTTATTCTTGTCTTATTTAAAATCAAGGGTTTTATATATATAAATCTATGAATAATAACAATTTTCGTTTATCAATTTTAGATCCAAAACTGAAATTCCAAAACCAAGTCTGGAATTTCAAAATGTTTCTGATTTTGAGGGTATCCCCTGAAATATCAAAATGCATCTTTTTAAAATCTTAGAGGACTTAAGAAAAATTGAAGGGATTAGCCAAAGTCTATCTTGATTTTAGAATCCTTTATTAGTTCTCTTAACTATATATTAAACAATATCAAAACTTATATTAACAAAAAAAACACATAAATTATTGGACATCAATGATCATTCTTCTTACACGTGACAATAATAATTATTCTAGTCTTCTTAAATCAAAGAATCATAAAAATCAGTATGTGTACAAGAATATCATATAAAATGTTTTGGCTTATGAAAAACATTTGATGGTTCTTGGTATTTAATGAATCCTAAACTTAGCAAAGTTTTGAACAGTAACTAAATATCAGCTTTTCTATTTCTATAATATGAAAAATCTCTTTGTTAAAAAATAGAAAATTCTATATTAAAATTTCATCAGAATTTTCTTATTATTATTATTAATACAGGGAAGCAAATTGAATAAGATTATCCTATCCTAAGTTTTTCTTTGCTTTAGCTCCTTCTAATTTTGACTTAACTATCAGATTCATTTATTATTATTTTTTATTTTCTCCAATAATAGCAGTATTATTAATTTAAAAAAATTAAAATATCAATATGATAATTTCAAAACGTTTTAATTTTTTTAATTATTCTCTGCTGTTTTAAAATAAATAGTAATTCTTTAATTAATAAATAAAATAAATAAAGGATTATCATTAAAGTAATTGGTTAAGGCAATTTTAAATAGTATATTTTATCATTTTGGAAGTGTCTCAATGAATGATTTTCTAATTAAATTGTAAATCTAAAGAAGTAAGCTAGTTGAATGAGAAACAAGCAAATATTTCCCCAATAAAAAATCAGTTTACATTGCTATTCATTCTCACTGTTTAATCGAGAATATGGTGGTCTATGTACTCTATTCAGATAAACAATCTAATAGTATTGGCCACTTTACATCCTAATAAATTATGCTACCAAGTAAGATCAATAATTATAGCTGCATTTCTATCAAAGATGAAACATACAAGCCGCTTAACAATCCTGCTTAAATATTTAATGCTGATTAAACTGAAATAAATTAAAAAAAGTATTTTTTTTCTTGATTATCCTAATTTAACTGTGGTTAGAAAGAGTGACTTGTTTCTTTTCATAGTTTTCAAGTGATTCCATTCCCTATTAGTTAAAGCATTGTTTACTGTAATACCTGAATTGGATACTGGCTAATCAAAAGAAATAATATCATGAGATATTCATCAGCCATTTTTATAGATAAATGATATTTTTATTTTAATAAAAGCTTCACTTAATGAGATTTAATTGATATTATTATAAATATTAGTCTTACATACAGTCAGAGATCTAAAATATAATTAGGGCAAACAGCATCAAATCTAAGTAAAACTTCTTTCTCAGCATCAAGATTACGAAGATAATTCTATAGAAAGGAGATTGAGTTATAATTCATGAAATTAGCTATGATAATTATGCAAAATATTATGTGCAATTTCTGATTGTAGAAAATAAATTAATATTGTAAAGAATGCTTAATATAAAAAACGGAAATATATATCTATAAAAAAACGATTCATCTTCTTCATACTTTTCTTCGTCATCATCGTCAATTTTAAGTCTATGCTGTCCTTTCTTTGTGTCACCTTGCGAAGCACCAGTCTGTTGACTCTTCAGGTTCTACCAGGAAGAATCACTAACAAAAGATTTATAGATATATTTTTTGTAACTTAAATTTTAAGTGAGTGAGCAGACTCCAGAAACTTCTGATACTAAGAATACATTTTAATATATTAATTTTTCTTATTTAATCATCTATTATTGCTAAAGTATAATTGATTTGGGGAAATTCAAAAATAAAAATATAACTGTATGTGTAATTATAATTAACTGCCACTAATTACAAATGCTTTTAATTCTAATTTGATTTAGTGCACTTTTAATTTAACTTTCAATTATTATAATTAATTATGACCAAATCGTACAATTTGTACATTATACTATTTGATATTTAAAAGTTTTAATTAATTAAGGCGTACTTTTGAAATCGTACAATTTGTACATTGTACAGTTTAGAATTAATGTTTTTTAAAAATCAGATTGTACAAAAAGAATGAGATATATAATAGATTAGTAATTAATAAATTAAATGGTTGTAATGGAGAAATCTCTCTAAACTAAACACAAATGCATCAGAGTCATTATCGCAAACCCCAAAACCCCTCTGCTGTTTCTCTATGTGTTCTTGTGTAGTTTGATTATTCTGCTGCTATTAGTCTGTATTTCCCTCCGAGTAACAAGGATCACCTTCTCGCATAGTGTCTCCTCTATCATCCGTCCTGGGTCCAAAGACCACCGTATGTCACTGAAGCAGTACCGTACAACACTCTGCATCTCTAACTTCTCACTATTCCATTTTGGCGACTCAAACATTACTAAACTAATCTCCGGCGGCAAAGAGTACCGTTAAAGACCCAGGACGGATGATAGAGGAGACACTATGCGAGAAGGTGATCCTTGTTACTCGGAGGGAAATACAGACTAATAGCAGCAGAATAATCAAACTACACAAGAACACATAGAGAAACAGCAGAGGGGTTTTGGGGTTTGCGATAATGACTCTGATGCATTTGTGTTTAGTTTAGAGAGATTTCTCCATTACAACCATTTAATTTATTAATTACTAATCTATTATATATCTCATTCTTTTTGTACAATCTGATTTTTAAAAAACATTAATTCTAAACTGTACAATGTACAAATTGTACGATTTCAAAAGTACGCCTTAATTAATTAAAACTTTTAAATATCAAATAGTATAATGTACAAATTGTACGATTTGGTCATAATTAATTATAATAATTGAAAGTTAAATTAAAAGTGCACTAAATCAAATTAGAATTAAAAGCATTTGTAATTAGTGGCAGTTAATTATAATTACACATACAGTTATATTTTTATTTTTGAATTTCCCCAAATCAATTATACTTTAGCAATATTAATCATAAATAGCCAGATTTGTCTTATGAAATCTAATGATAAATAACTTGAATTCATGATAATAATTTAATTGTAATATTTTTTGAATTAAATTTTTCAATAGAGGCAAAATTAACTATTAACAAGATGGAAGAGATAAAGATGAAGATACAAATGAAGATGAAAAGAATTAAACAGTAAAACAAAAGAAGAACTTCAAAGAAGATGATTTCAATAGAATTTGCAAGTATTCTTATAACTTACAATTTTAAGTTAAATTTGACGGTAGAAGACTCAAAATATAATAAAGAAGATTACCTTAAGTTAAAATGTTGAAGCTTTATTTATCTTTAACATGAGAGCTTTATGCTATTAATGAATTAAAATAAAATTGATTATTGCTATTAAACTTTGAAAGAGTTATTATAGGTAACAACAATTTAATATTTTCTGCTTTAAATAATATTAATAATAATAGTAATTAATTAGATGGGGTAGTGGGACCCCAGATCATAAGTAAAGGATAAAATGTCCTTTTAAAAAAACTTTTTAAAAAGAATTAATAATCTTCTTCTTCCCCTGCAGTTGTTTCTTCTCATGTTTCCTCCCTTAAAGTTGTTCCTATTTCCTTTTCTTCCTTAGAGTGAGGGTTTTCTTCTTTATTTGCTCCCGTTTTTGCGAGCTATCTGTACGAATTCCTATTCTTCAAATTTCTTTCCCAGTATTACTTTAGAAAGTGGATATTATTTGAAGGTAAAAACCAAGGTATATTTTTGTACTAGGTGTTTTACTTTGGAGATTAGGAATTGTGCAAGGTCTGATTAGGGGAAGTTTGTTTATCTGAACTCCTAGTCTAGAGGTATGTTTGAGTTTATTGTGGATTCTGTCCTCATCTAGTAAGACGTTAATTGGGACTTCGCATGCTTATTCGCTTTTTGTAATTATGGCGCTGTATTACCTTTTCATACTCTGGAATCTTCGCTACTACTCCTAGATCTTGGAAAGTGGTAGTTAGTACCCATTGATGAGCAAATTTTCAGCTGTTAGAGCTTACTCATAGGTTAATCTATTTGCATTGTGAAAGGCGTTGAAGATAATGAGTGTTTCTAACAGTTGGTTGAATATTCTGGAGTGGTCAATCCTCATGTACAGTTCTACTATTGCTTCTTCTTTGAGGTACCTTTCATTAAGTAAAAATGATGCAAAATCCAAAATTAAATGAATAATCTACAATTTACTAATACTATTTTAATATAAATATTTTTAATTCTAATTAAACACTACTCTATCTCGAAATTTTATTGACTTCTAAATAGAGTGCGATAGAGTAATATTATAAATTACTCAAATTACTAATAACTGAAAATAAATGAAATGTATTTTTAAAATATTTAAATGTTATTTATTAAGAAATCTTATCAATATAATATAATATAAATTACAAGTAAATAAAATGATTTAAGTTTAAGTATTTATGTATTGATGGTTAACTTTATAAAAAGTAAATTAATTTATCAGTTAATAACTAATAACATTTAATTTTTTTAAAAACATCATTCCGTTTATTTATAATTTTAGATATTGTGAGTAATTTAATATATTTAATCGTACTCTATTTCGAAATCAAGAAAATTTCGAGATAGTGTAGTGTTTAATTAGAATTAAAAATAATATTAAAATAGTGTTAGTAAATTGTAGATTATTCATTTAATTTTGGATTTTGCATCAATTTTTACTCATTCCACTCTTGGAAGGAGAGTCTTTGATTTAGCATGGTATCTTGTGTGATATTAGATTTATAAATTTAACTTTCCTGAGTAATTATTATAATAACATTTGGGTCACTTAGTTATTAATTATAATTTTAATATATTTTACTATTAAATACGAATTTCGTCGTTTTATGATAAGCGTGTCATTTTTTTTGTCTTTTTGTCGGGTTTACCAGTGGTTCTATTTAGTTCCTTTTTTTATAAATTACTTCCTGGTAATTTTTTTTACCAGTTATTATGGTTAAGGTCCTCAGATTCAGCTTAGTCACTTTAGTAGTATTCGTTTTATTTGTGCATGGAATCGACTTCAAAGGACTATGAGACATCTAAGAATTTTAGTGGTCTAATTCATGAAACTTGAGAGGACTTGCTTGAGTAGGAGTTGCTGTGCTCGAGTTACCTCTCAGTTATCTTTCAAAGTATTTGATTTATTTCTTTTTGTGTTATTAGTCACTAAGAACTGCGTCTTTATCTTTAGGATTTATGTTTGGGGGAATGGGGGGTGATGGAGGTGGAGGAGGAGGTATGCTTTCTTGATGATTGAAGTTTTAGAGGTATCTCTCTTTCTCACTTGATTTGTCTAAAGATATTGGGGACTTTCATTAGAACATGTTGTTTCTCTTTTAAAGTGAGATGTTAAGTTTAGCAATTCTAGCGATTACCAGTTTCTCTATTTATTTATGGAAGTGGAGTTCCATGGAGTTTCTTCTCCAAAATGTATTATAGAGAAGAGTTATCAAGTTTTAGTTGATTTTTATTATTTTTTTGGCGTGGAGGTTAGCAACTCGACTGTGATCAGTCCACAACAGTCATCTTCTTTTTAGTGATACAGAAGTTCAGGGAAGTGTTGAATTTCTGAGTTTTCATTAGCTTTGTGATCTAATTTTGTCTTTCGACAATTTCATTCTGAGTTTAATTTTTTGTTGAAAATAATAATAATAATAATAATATAATTTTTTTATGCTATAAAATTAAGTAAATATTTGAAATTAATAGCGAATGAAAACTCTCCTAATTAATATATTTTTTTATTCTAATTATTTCATGTCCTCAGATTGTGGCAAAAAGAGATGATAAGAATTTCTTTCTATAATTTATTAAGACATCATAAATTTTATAATCAAACCAAATTGATATATAAAGTGACAAGTTGTAATTTGATTATTTTATCTCTTCTCATAATGATATGTAAATGTTACTTTCATTTATATTTTCTTTTTGATATTCAAATTGATTTACTAATTCATTTTAAACAAAAGAAATATTTTCAAAGTTTGGCACTTATCATTTTTTCTAAATGCACCTATTGTTTATTTTAGACACCCTTTTTACTTATAATCATTTCTCTGAGCGATCCTGTCTAACATACCAGAAATTCTCACTTTTGATGTAATATTACATATGGCTTACCCAATAAAATATCATACTCCATAAAAATAAGTTCAACATTAATTTCTCCATATTAAGATAGTTTCTTCTTTTAAAAAATAGAGAGGATTTTTAGGAGATCTGTAATAGGAAAATGTAAAAGCACTTAAATATAATGGTTATATAATCAAATTGTAATTAGAAATCTTGAAGCTTATAACCTTCCAAGTCTTTAGCCCCACTCCAGATTTATACAACCGTAATTAAAAATTATATCTCAAATGAATAAAAATGAAGTAAAAATGAAATTAAATTAAGTCAATGCACTTACATAAAAATAAGAAGTCGTTGTAATCTAAAACTTTAGATTTAAAAAATACAGATTTCTTTTGCTATTTAAATAACAGAAGGGAGGCTTAAGGATGCTTAATGGTTAAAATCAAATAAACTTAACATATCACTGTTTAATACTTAAATCAAACCATCAATCTTAGTCGTGAAGTTGACGAATTTGATTGAGTTGACGAGGCATATTCCGTGACGTGGCAGTCGTGAAGTAGTAAACTCCGAAAAACCATTCTCGCTATTACCTAGTCTTCTCCAAAAATCAAGATGTCATCCCAGTTTGTACCTGGGACAGAGCTCGTGAGATCCAACTAAATAACAGAAGATGGAGAAAAACGCTTACCGGTCCCACCGCTGCTGGGAAACGTAATCCCTATCCTTTCGCTGTGGTAGCTTCAGCACCCTAACCCGGTCTGGGAAAAAAATCCTTATCATTGGCTTCACTGGTTTTCGTCTTCTCACTTTCGAAGGCAGAGCGTACCTTCATCCTGCTCCCTATTACCTAGGAAACTGAACTCATGCCAGGTAACTCATCTATGCAGGGAAATCTTAGGATCCAGATCACTCGAAGAGTGTACGCTGACAGATTAAACCCCGCTGACTGGTCCCTCATGCGTTGCACCCAGCAACCCCCTTCCTGCCCTCGATAAGCCTTAGTGTAGGCTTAAGGATAAAGTATATAATTAAAGAATTTTATTTTTTTAAAATTAAAGACTATTATAATGATAAGAAATAATCAAAGATAGATAAATTAAATTATGTTCTTATAAAGACTAACCAAAGATATCAAATAGAAAATATGATTATTTTCATTTAAATAAAAGACTTAAAAGTTAATAAAATAAAACTAAGACTAAGCTTATAGAATCATTGTAAACTTTAAAATAATTTAAATAATTAACATGCAAAATTTTATATATTAATAATTTTCATAGAAATTTAAAGTTTAAATAGCCAAGATTTGATTAAAAAATCATAATGGGAAGATCAGTTAACGTAATAACTTTTATTTTCAGGAATTAAAAATTTATTCAGCATTAAGATATTAAGAAAATAATAAAAGAACGAATATTTATTAAAGTTAATTATTATTCAGTAAAAATGGATTAAATATCGCGATTATTCAAATTCTAAATATATGACGAATTATAAAATGAAGCATTATTCAAACATAATTTTAATTATTTTTTTAAATTTGTAAAAATTTCATATTATTATATTAAATATGGCCTCAAGTAATAAATTTTAAATTTTTACTACTTGAGTCTATTTCTTATATATTAAATTTAAATATGTTTATACCTCATTATTTTAATTTATATTTATTATTAAAAATGTAATTATTTTTCTACCAAAATTATAATTAATTTATTCATAATTTTATATTTTATTAAAATTAATTATTTTATTCATTAAAAATGTTTAGTTTTTAAGAACTGTTACTGTTATTTATTAATTAAATAATTAAAAATTACTACTGTTTTAATTTTGAATAAACTATTCTTAATATTGTAGGAATACATTTAATTTGGGAAATTAATAATATAATAAATTATAATCGTGACAGTTAACTTTGACCAAACCTATGGAATATGGTACTTGTTTGAAAGAGAATTCAAAATGAGCTGGACTTTGCTATTAGCGGTACCCCTCTATCGTATTCCCTGAGCGAGATAAATCGACTTTAATTTAGACATCAAATCAAATAAACAAATCACCAGGAATTAAAGTCGAGTTATCTCGCTTCAGGAATGCGATAGAAGGGTAACGCTAATAGTAAAGTCCAGCTGATTTTAAATTCCTTATCGAACAAGTACCATATTGTCTAGGTTTCCAGAAAGATAACTGCCAATATTTGAATTTATATTAAATATATTTATAATTTAATTTCCCTAAACAAATGTATTCCTATAATATTCATTAAAAACAAAGTTCCTTTCTAATTCTCATTATAAGTAAATATACTTCGAGATATATATAATTGACCCAAGTAGCAAAAATAATTAAATTTTAATTCTTAAATTCACAATCAAATAATATTAGTTTTATAAATCACACATATCTCTATTATAAAATATTTAGAATTTGTCAAGCAAGTATAATATAAATTTCTTTATATTAAAGGATTTTTATATTCACAGTTTTTATATTATTTTGCCTAATTCTCTCTTATTAAATGGTTGAAGATTTAATAAAAGTGATAAAACAGTAATATTTTTAATAATTGAAACCTGAAGAACTTGAAAACTGTATAAATAGCTAATTTGAATCAAGCCCCTTAATGATGTTTATAAGTGCTTTGATTTGTAGGACATTTATTAGGAGTTGGGGATGAAGAGTATATAAAATTTATGTTTAAACTGGGCAATGGATGTGAAATATACAGTGAATAAGCCAAAACAGTACTTAACTATATGTCTATTGCAATTCTCTTAAAGCGAAGTCCTTCAACTGTTCGCTCTCATTGCTTGCTAGCTCTGTAATTAAAACAATAATAGCTTAATTCTAAACCTTCGAGGAAGTCAAAGCTCCCAGAGCTGCATATTGACTATCTTATCGATGAAAAAACTTTGAAGTATTGGACTCACTTCTCTCTCGACCAACGAGCTACAATGTTTCACCGCCAATTCCCTGAGTTGAAGATCTCTACTTAATCTATACCGAACATTTATAAATAAATTTGAATATCTTACAAATGTGTGAATCGTATCAAGAGGATAATTGATTTCACTCTGTCATTTTACAACAATAACTTATATTATATATATGATTAAATGCAGAGGACATAATAGAATTATATTAAGCTTATACATGCTTATGAGGCTATGTTTACCCTCAATACTTTCATCTAGAAATCTTGGTATTAGAAACATAGTAATATAGAAGTATATGAATAGAAATTCAAGGTACAAACAAAAGCAATCCTTGGAGGTATTAGCGAGGTTCCTGGTATAGAAATTTATGTTATTCATCCTCTCTCTATTAAGCAGCTCAGAGAGAAGTTCCCTGTATAAGTGATGATACTATTCGTTGATAATCTTTCTGTACAAAGTTCAAAAGAGATTAAGAAAAGATATGAAAGACTTCGAATAACACCAGTGTTCAATGTACCTTACAGTCTGCAATTTAATTGAATTGAATTATACTGGTATATTAAAAGGCCATTACCAAAAATACTGATATACTACTTGATGCCTGACCTGCCAATAGATACAGTAGACTTTATTAAAGTTAAGCTAAGAGAGTAGACATTAATTTAACATAAAAGTGTGCAAAAAAGTAAGGAGGAATGTATAGAAATAAACTTAAGACTTAAGTTTATGAATAAATTATTCAAATTAAAAATTTTTCATTGGAGCTGGCTTCTCCTTTCTTTTCTTCATCTTGTTGCTTTCATCCTCCAAGGTTTCTTCTCTTGCTGTCAGCGCCAGCATCTATGTTCATTTACTCTGGTTGCTGAATATTTGAATAAAGTCTCTTGCTAACCTCATACTTCTTCTGCGACTTCTCTCTCTCTGTGAAGCATGCTCTATTCCTTCATCAAGAATATACCAGTCCAGATTCCTCTAAAGAGTTAAGGATGCTTTAGCAGCTATTACAACCAGCTGTCACTTATCTGGATGCCTTGTTTTTCTTGTGTTCGGTAGAGATGCTGTACCTCTTTTTATTAGATTCATGAATTATCTCTTTCAAGTATTCTCCTTTTATAGAAGCAAGGATGTCAAAGAAATAATTTTTTTCAGGTAGTTTATTTGACAACTGCTTCTTAGTAGGCATATAATGCGAAACCTTTGGGCCATTCATTGCATCTTCATATAAGTTAGTCGAAACCCGGATAGAGTACAATCATAAGTTTCCCCATCAAGCCTTAGTTAGGGGTCAGTTCCAACAGAGAACTGAATGGGGTTTTACGTGGTACAACACACTTAAGAAAAGAAGAAACACTCAGCAAGATAAGGATAAAATATGAGGTAGAAAGGGGAGTTTGCGCTCACGACGGCATGGGGGCCGATGTGCACACCAACATCCATGCTGAAAAACGTTTGAGACATAGTTCCTATACGCTGAATATGTTTGAATTATTCAAAACCCCAAAACCCCTTAATGAGGTTTATAAGTGCTTTGATTTGTAGGGAATTTGTTAGGGGTTGGGGTTATTAATTAAATGCGAGACAAAATAGCAAGCTTTTGGGGTCTATTTATGATGAAGAGTATATAGATTTAGTGTTTAAACTGCGATATGGATGTGATATATACAGGGAATAAGTCAAACCAGTACTGAACTATAAGTCTATTGCACTGCTCTTAAAGCGAAGTCCATCAACTGTTCGATCCCACTGTCTTATAGCCGTATAACTAAAGCAATAATAGCTGAATTCTATGCCTAAGAGGAAGTCAAAGTTTCTATAAAAGCATATTGACTATCTTATTAATGAAAAAACTTTGAAGTATTGGGCTCACTTCTCTCTCGACTAACGAGCTATTATGTTTCACCGCCAGTTCCCTGAGTTGAAGATCTCTGCATAATCTGTTGCAAACATTTATAAACGAAACGGTATCTCTAATAAAGAAGTAAATCGTATCAAGAGAGTAATTGATTTCACTCTGCCATTTTACAACAACAACTTAAATTATATTTATAATTAAATGCAGAGAGCCTAATAGAATAATATTAAGTTTATTCATGCTGACGAGGCTGTGTTTACCTTCAACACTTTCATCAGAAGTCTTGGTATAAGAGGCATAGTAATATAGAGGTATATGACTAGAAAGTCAATTTATAAACAATGGCAATTCTTGGAGGTATTAGCAAGGATGCTGGTTTAGAAACTTATGTTATTCATCCTCGCTCTATTAAGACAGAGCAGTATATTAAGTTCTTAGAGCAGCTGAGAGAGAAGTACCCTGAATAAGAGATTATACTATTCGTTGGTAATCTTTCTGTTCATAATACTAAAGAAGCAAGGAAGAGTTATGAACAACTTAGAATAACGCCAGTGTTCAACGTACCTTACAGTCCATAGTTTAATGGAATTGAGTTCTACTGGGGAATATTAAAAGGTCATTATAAGAAATTGCTGCTATACCACCTGATGCATGACCTACCTATTGATACAATCGATTTTATAAAAAGTTCGCTAAGAGAGTTGATAATCAGTTGGCAAAAAAGTGTGCTAAAGAAGGGAGAGTGAATGTATATAAATAAGTTTTGTAGTTAAGTTAATGAATATTTAAGTCACATTTAAAACTCTTTCGTGAGAGCTGGCTTCTCTTTCTTTTCTTCTACTTCTTGCTTCCCTCCTCCAAGGTTTCTTCTCTTGCTGCCAGCTCCATCATCTATGTTCATTGACTCTGGCGGCTAAATATTTGAATAAAGTCTCTTGCCAACTTCATACTTCGTCTGCAACTTTCTCTCTCTGTGAAGCTTGCTCTATTCCTTCATCAAAAAGATGCCAGTACCAGATTTTTCTATTTTTCTAAAGAGTTAAGCTTGAAATCTTACTTGAAATATAAGGGTTCTTCTGCAGCTCTGATAGCCAGCTCTCACTTATCTTGCTCGCTTGTTTATCTTTATCTTCTGAAGAGATGCTGTATCTTTTCTTCTGAGATTCTTAAATAATTTCTTTCAAGTAATCACCTTT
>ARYC01003167.1:0-70082 GCA_000711775.1 Oxytricha trifallax | reverse complement strand
ATCACTTAAGAGATAGTTGAAGGGATACACCTTGTATGCATACTGATGATCATTGATAACTTTCTTATCAAAAGATTCTTCTAATATAAGGTAGCTTTAAAGTGAAGTGTCTAGGTCAATTTAGGCAAGAACAGGAATCTTTTTGTATTGAATTTTAATCATGATCTTTGTGATTTCGGATGCTAGTAGGTTGCGTGATTTCCTCACATATTCTGATTCACTAGCTTGTTCAAGCTCTACAAGTTTCGAAGATTCTCTTTTTTTTCTTTTGTTCAGTAGCTTCAATTCATCTTCATGCTTTTCAATCTCTAAATCTTTCTTGTGAGCTTTTAAAAGATGCTTCCTTAAATCTCTTTGATGAGCATACTGCTTATGGCACTCAAAGCATTCATACTTTCCGTCGATTTTATCGTGCTTTAAGTACACAGTTGGCTTGGCTTCTCTATGCTTTTTCACATGCCTATACCAACTAGATTTATGAGCAAAGTTTCTCTCACACTTCTCACAAAAGTATACTTCTACTTCTTCAGTTTGTATAGGCATTTCATTAATACCTTTCTCCTCCTCTCTGTCTCCCACACACTTGTTTGCCATTCATTTTCTATTATTAATTTATATTTTAATAACAGAGACCTCAAGTGATAGCTCTGGTAGTTCTTTATGAGAGTTCATCTCACAGCTATCACACTTTTTATTGCTGCCAAAGGTAAGTCTCATTTTGTTTGATGGAAGTGCTGTTGTTATTCTTAAAATGTAAGCGCTCATATTTAAATTTGAATTTAAAATTTTAAAACTGTCTCTATAACTGAGAGCTTATATGAAAGCTTGCAAGCCTACAAGTTTCAAGTGAGGTTCTTGGAGTATTAGAGAAGAAATATGAGTGTTAAGAGACGATCCAGCTCTAAATATGGGGGAGGTAGTAACCATTTTTACTATCAATAATAAGTTGATTACAACACGTACCGATTTACGAGGTGCACCTAATTAAGTACGTACTGCTTTAGGAGGTATTTTGTGATTTTATGATTAAAATTAGGGTGCTCCTAATTAAGTACTAGCATTTTAAGAGCTGCTCCTAATTAAGTACGTACCAATTTAAATTTAAAGATATGAACTATAACAATAGAAATTGATATCAATCTCTCAAGTTTGAAACCAGTTCTCAAAACATTCTCCATATCCTTCTTAGATGTTTACCTCCTATAAGATGCCCATATTTAATAGTAAGTTTTACAGAGGTATATAATTGAAATCAATAAACTTAAATTTGAGAATCATTTCTTAGATATTTAAACAAGATGGAGTCAATGAATGATGCAATGAAAAGAGTGCAAGCACAAGAATTGATTCAAAGATTTAGAAGCAAGGAGGATTTGCATCGCTACCTGGTGCAGCAAGGTAATGAACTCAAAGTAACTAATCTTGATTATGTAGTTGGTTTGTTCCTGCCAACGATGGAAGGTACTAAAATTTCATTTCTAAGAGCGATACTCTGCGAAGAGAAGAAAGCATTGAAAACTTAAGATGTAAAGTTTGCAGAGATTCCAAACTATCCAGAGATTTCAGTGACTAACTTATATGATGATGCTATGAACGACCCAGAGGTTTCGCAGTACCTGCCTACTAAGAAGCAATTGTCAAATAAACTACCTGAAAGAAACTATTTCTTTGGCATACTTGCAACTATCAAAGGTGATTACTTGAAAGAAATTATTCAAGAATCTCATAGGAAGAGGTACAGTATCTCTCCAGAAGACAAGAGCAAACAAGGCTTCAAGATAAGTGAGAGCTGACTGTCAGAGCTGCAGAAGCACCCTTATATTTCAAGTAAGATTTGTAGCTTAACTCTTTAGAAAAATCTGGTACTGGCATCTTCTTGATGAAGGAATAGAGCAAGCTTCACAGAGAGCGAAAGTCGCAGACAAAGTATGAAGTTAGCAAGAGACTTTATTCAAATATTTAGCCTCCAGAGTCAATGAACATAGATGCTGAAGCTGGCAGCAAGAGAAGAAACTTAGGAGGAGGGAAGCAAGAAGTAGAAGAAAGAAAAGAGAAGCCAGCTCCCTCTAAAGAATTTTAAATGTGACTTATATATTCATTAACTTAACTACAAAACTTATTTATATACATTCACTCTCCCTTCTTTAGCACACTTTTATGCCAACTAATTATCAACTCTCTTAGCTGAACTTTTTATAAAATCGACTGTATCGATAGGTAGGTCATGCATCAAGTGGTATAGCAGCAGTTTCTTGTAATGACCTTTTAATATACCCCAGTAGAACTCAATTCCATTAAACTATGGACTGTAAGGTACGTTGAACACTGGCGTTATTCTAAGTTGTTCATAACTCTTCCTTGTATCTTTTGTCTTATGAACTGATAGATTATCAACAAACAGTATAATCTCTTATTCAGGGTACTTCTCTCTCAGCTGCTCTAAGAACTTAATATACTGCTCTGTCTTAATAGAGCGAGGATGAATAACATAAGTTTCTAAACCAGCATCCTCGCTAATACCTCCAAGAATTGCCATTGTTTATACCTTGACTTTCTAGTCATATACTTCTATATTACTATGCCTCTTATACCAAGACTTCTAGATGAAAGTGTTGAAGGTAAACACAGCCTCGTCAGCATGAATAAACTTAATATTATTCTATTAGGCTCTCTGCATTTAATTATAAATATAATTTAAGTTGTTGTTGTAAAATGGCAGAGTGAAATCAATTACTCTCTTGATACGATTTACACCTTTGTAAGAGATACCGTTTCATTTATAAATGTTTGCAACAGATTATGCAGAGATCTTCAACTCAGGGAACTGGCGGTGAAACATAATAGCTCGTTAGTCGAGAGAGAAGTGAGCCCAATACTTCAAAGTTTTTTCATTAATAAGATAGTCAATATGCTTCTATAGAAACTTTGACTTCCTCTTAGGCTAAGAATTCAGCTATTGTTGCTTTAATTACACAGCTTTCAAGCAGTGAGAGCGAACAGTTGATGGACTACGCTTTAAGAGCATTGCAATAGACTTATAGTTCAGTACTGGTTTGACTTATTCACTATACATATCACATACATAACGCAGTTTAAACACTAAATCTATATACTCTTCTTCATAAATAGACCCCAAAAGCTTGCTATTTTTGTCTCGCATTTAAATAATAACCCCAACCCCTAACAAATTCCCTACAAATCAAAGCACTTATAAACCTCATTAAGGGGTTTTGGGGTTTTGAATGTCGAAGGTGGAGGAAAAACACGATAGTCCATTTGTTCCTTTAACTTAAAACTCGTTGGCCCTCATAGATTTCAAATATGAGTGATTATTATTCATATTATATAAATATATTTAATCATAGTAAATTATTTTCTAAAAATTAACTTTCTTTATAAATTTTTCATATACCATTCTCATTATTGTTTTTAAATAAATTGATCAATGAATTTAATAAGTAATTAAATTTGAATTATATTTTTAAATTTCTATGTCCTTTAAATTATCTTTTTTTTTTTAAATATTTTAAAAATAAATTAAATATTTTTATTTACCAATTCAAAATTGGCTTTGCGCTATTTTATTTTTTCATTCGATAAAGACATAGAAACCTAAGAAAATCTTAAATATGTTTTGTTCGAAATATGCATATAAGCAGGAGATAAAGTATATTTTTAAACCAATTACCTAATGACATTATTATGAAATATATATATTTATAATTATTAAAAGACAATTTATATATATTAAAAAAATAATTTATAATGTTTATATTTATTGGAAACTACTTCAATATAATATCCAATTCTAAAATTAGTAGTTTAAAGAATATACAAACAGTAAAATTCAATCAATTAAATTAAATTAAATATGCGAGAGATTTTCCACGAAATTTATTCTCCAATATTTTATTAGTTGAAATAAACTAAGCTTAATTTATATTGAAATTCACGAAAGAATTGTATAATTTCAAGATAAAACTAAACTTCATGCTGAGTCACGGTTAACACAATTCTATCCTTCCTTTCATTTCTAATTTATTTGTTTAGTATTTTAACTCCACTTCATTTTCTTCATCATTTTACATAAGTTAGTAATTAAGTTCTTACGTTTAAGTTATTAACTTAGTTTTTGTTTATCTTAGCTCCTCTTATCCATCATAATAAGAAGTCCTCTAGTTCTAATCAGTCATCATCCTATTCATTAATTAGGCTTGTATCACTGATCTATTTCTTTTCTACTTTTGTTCCTTGGTATCAGAGTTTCCCATCTATCTGTTTTATAGCCAAAGCAGGCGAATTCTGTGCCAATCTTTCTTACAATTGATATCAATCAAGTAAATATAATTGTTTAATATTATCTATATATATTTTCTTAATCAATAAAAAAATAAATATGGATTTTTTTAAATTTGCTGTAGTTTAATATACGGAAAGAAGCGAGGACAAGTAGACCAGCTAGGGAACTCAGAGCAAATTAAAAGAGACGAAGATAATGGAGCAACAAGTGAAGTCGATAACGATGAGGAGAGAGAAAAAAATCATGGATTGATCAAAGGAGCAGATAAGAAAGAATAAAGGTGGGGAACCACATTGGACGAAGTCATGGAATCTGATTCTTTCAATCTATTATGCTTCTTGGTAATTATCTGTAGTATTTATTTTTTGCATTTTAATTACCTAAAGTATTTCACTTCCACAGCAACTAGTTTAAGATACAATTAATTCAATTGACTTTTACTATGAGATTTAGCCATCAATTAATTTTGTATTTATTTAAAGCAATGCCATTAAGACAATTTATATATTGTTTCTAAGCATTGTTTCAAAATAGATATAAAAATTAACTAGATTTATTTTGATTTATTTCCATATTTATTTGATTCTTTAAGAAATGTGTGATATTTTAATAAACTTAGTGAAATTTTTGCATTTTTAAACTTAGCTGTTCTTTAAATTAAGAGATTAATCCTGCCTTTTTTAATCCTGCTAATTTATTAATTAATAATCAAACACATTTTAGTTTTAACCACTGCAACAATAAGTAGTTTTTATAAGAACTATTAACATATTATAGGTATAATGTGATTTTTTTCATGTATGATTGTATTTTATCCACCCGTATTTATTAAGTCTTCATTTTTTAGCTTCAGGAAGATTTGTATTTAATTTCTCATATTTATTGTCAATAAAACCTTCATAGATATTGCTATCTTGAAATATATATAAATTTTTGTTGAAAATTGAGTCTGGATAAGTCACATTAATTTAAATACATTTATAAATTATTAATTAATGAGGCTAATCATGATTGAATCTGTGTAAAAAAAATGAATGAATTGGTAAAGATCTCGTCGATATTGTTCCAGAACAATTCGCATATTATGTAAAATGAGTTACTGTTTGATGGTTGTATTAATTTAAACAATTAACTTTATCATAATTATTGCATGTAATAAGACATCCTAATAAATAATTTATTTTTACTTGGAGCAGATTTGGTAAAAACAATCCACTGATTTTTTTAGAAACAATGATCTCAAAACTAAATCTCCTTCAAAAATTTTAGGCTCATAATCAGAGAATCAAGAGCTTTAGAATACGTTTAAAAAAGGGTTGAAATTTTCACAGAAGATCCAGTCAAATTCAGAATCTTTTTTATCTAAAGTATATTCTACTAGATGCAACAGCACCGCATATTCTTGAATTTTACCATATATAAAAAAAATATCATTCAAGCGAAGATATTGTTTTAAAATGATGACTTCTATAATATATAAGAAATTTAACAGCTATTATAGTAAAACAACAAAAATATTTATAATATTTCTGTTTGCATTTACATTTTGACACTTTATTATTGTCGAAGTAAAAAGAATTTCCCGAAATTTCAATGCTAAACTCTACCTACAGCTTCTGCAATATATTCGCAACGAGAGTTTTATTTGCCAAGCAAAAATATGTATCAAAGTCTAAGGGTTTAGTGGCTATTTCTGTAAAAATATGGGCTATTATTGGTTATATTTATCGTATAAATTAAGGTGTTATTATTTTAGGAATATGTAAAAAACTAATGTCTAAAATTCAATTTTCTTGCTTTAGCAAATGACATTATTGACCATTATCAATAAATTTTTAATTAAAATTTAATATTAAATTCTAATATTACTAACACAGATTTGATTTAGAATTTTAATCTCTAGCTCTAACTACAGTATTGCCAAAATAGTGGCAGGTAAGTTTTTTCTGATCTCTTTTATTTAAAAAATTGGGGTTTAGGTTTTTAGTTGTAATGGTTATGATTGTAGTTGTAGTTGTATTAGTTGTTGTATTTGTTGTTATTATAATAGGTGAAGTAACTGCTATTATTTTTGTTGAACGAGTTGAAAAAATGATGTTTAAAATTTATATTTTTTGTGTTAACTTCTCCATATTTAGAGTAATATAAATCAAATTATGTTTAAAAATTAATATTCAAATCTAATATTGTAATAATTAAGAGAATTACTTAGGTAAAAATTAGTTTATGATCTTGAACAAGATTTCGCAAAGTGAGGTTTCTCAAAATTATCAAAATTATTAGATCCTTAAGCATATATCACGAATAATATTGATGATGGTCTTAAGCTTACATTGTAGATTAATTATAATTATTTATTGTTTTTAGTATGAAATCAAGCAATTTTATTTGATTATATCTATAAAAGTATACCAATCTTTGGAAGTTAACACTAACAGCTAAGTCTATTTATTGAATTAATGAATAATTATTAAAAGAAATTGGTTTAAAACAATTTTAATTGAAGTAATCATTTTAAAGTTTCTATTGAGATTAGCAATTTTAATAATTATTTTTATAAAGGGATATCATAGCATTTTTGTAAATAATTTAGTTCAAAAATTTTATTTCCAATACAAATCAAATAAAGTACCATTTTTATATCAAGGTTACTAATTAAAATAGGAAATAAAATAAGTTATTCAAAATTCTGACTGATCAATTAGATTTTAGCAACATTAAAACATTATTTGTACTTTTAATTCCAACTTAAAGTTCAATAGAAACTGTAATTACGTTTAAAGCAAATGTTCTTGTATATTAATCTAGAAAAAAGCTAAAAACTAAAAGATTTATGTGGCTATTTTTACATTAAAACTTTATAGTACCTTTAAGAACAAAATCTGTTATCAATAAGTGTATATTTTATTATCCAATTTCTCTTAAGCTATATATTTGAATGAATTTTCCTTTATAAAACAGCTATTAATAATTTATTTATGCATCACTTTCGATATTTTCATAAGTTTGAATAATAATTCTTTGACTAAAGCTAAATAATAGGATATAACATCAAAATAAGCATGAAAAATAGAACGAGATCAAACCTCGAATGATAAAAAAAACAACAATATAATGGTTTAAAAATAAATATGATAGTTAATTAATGCAAAATTTGAGAATATTTATATAGAATAGTAATAAATTTTGGTAAATAAATAACATATATATTAGATAACCAAAGAATTTAGATATATATGCTACTATTAAAATATTATAATTCAGTAGTAATTAATCATCAAAAATATAAAACATAGAGTTTAATCTAAAGTAAAATTCATATCATTAATTGAGATCATGATTACACTATTTCTTTTATTATGTTGAGCTGTACTTCCCAAAATAATTTCTTTTCTATGTTCAAATCAAATTTTATTTAGAAATTAAATGAGTTTTAGATATTGGTTGTAAAATAATTCAATATAATTATTACAGATTCATGAATATTATCCTTAAAAACATATTATTTATTTTAAATAAAGAGCTATAATGGAAAATAAATAAATTTATGATGTACTAGAAGACACAACCATGAATGAAACTATCATTATTTGCCGAGAAAAAGCAATGAATACAAAACAGGAAATCAAAAATTACAAAGAGATTACTTAGCATATTCAAAAATAGTTTTTTAAGTAAGACTTAAACATTTGCACGAAACTAGTTTAGTCATAAAAACATAAAAACTTAGAAAAATTTAGTATTCAGCTAAATAATGATCGTCAAATTAAATTCTATCAACTTAGAAGATAAATATTGAAAGCTTGGTGAAAAAATTGAAAGATTTGCACAGAACCAAAAATAAGCAAAGAGTTCAAACGATAAACAATAAGAGTCAGATTCAAATAAAAAGCATCTGAATTAAGCATTTGCATTCAGAATTTAAGGAGACTTTATTCTAAACTAAAGCAAGACTTAATAATGAGAGATATTGAACAAAATAGACCAGATTTTATTTGATAAGTCGAGTCCAAAAGCAAAAGTTAATAGGATTTAACAACTTAAATATTACACAAATCAACTGTACAGTAATGGTAGCATAATTGCAATAAACAATGGTATATGTTGCATGTAAACGGTTAAAACCTTAAGATAATTTGGAACCTGTAACATCTTAGGCAAGGAAGGGTTTTTACAACACATTTTTACGGAATAAATTAAAGAATTGCATATTATACTACTGGATATGATAAGATCTATAAAGCTGCAAAAACTAAAGAATGATTGTGATGGGGGGGGACATTAACTTTCAATAAAGGAGTTAAGCGAAAGACTTGAGAAAGAAGTTCTATAACGAGTTAATTCAAAAAAGTGTAAACTCTTTCTTGGGGAACCAATTAGATTGAATCTTATAAAATTTGAAGAAATTAGTTGGAGAAGGTGCTATTATGATTGGAAGACCAAACGCTCAATTTAGCGTTATTCTTTAAAAAATTAATCCTAATTCTTTATAGATTTAACTTTAATTAAGTTGCAATCGAACTTTATCCTATTTCAGTTTTATGAAAATTATTTATGCTATGGATAATAAGTTATCGATTATAAAAAAAAGATTCAAAACATTAAAAATACTAAACTTATAAATTTTTATAGAACTAGTAATATTTTAATAAGACAATTTTAATTTATTAATTAAGTAAATTATGTAGTTTAATTAATTTATCAAGTCATAATTAAAGGTGTATAGTCATTTTAAGCTTATTACTAATTCTATAATAAATGTGTAATTATTTTTTTAGTAATATTTAATTTAGTTAGTTTGTATATTATTTAATGTTTTAACTTAAAATTTAGATATTTTTTGTTAAAACTGCTTACAAATGAAATATTTTATATGTTGGCTTACATTTTTTATCATAAAAAGCATAAATTTACCAGTATTATGAAATTATTAAATTTATAATTAAACATTATTGGTTAATCATTTTGTTTTATTTTAAAATAATTTTTTTAAAAAAAGATTGTCTTAATAGAGATTCGAACTCTTCCTTAATGATCTAAAATCATTACTTTAACAATCTGAATGAAGTATTAATATTGTAATATTATTATGTTTTATTTTATCTTACTATTTCATATTGACTTTAAATATATCATATTGAGAATTTTATGAATTAGAGGTAGATTTTATTATTACATTTTTCTATTAGATTTTAGAGTAATTGCTTTTTATTTCACTTGAAGAAAACCTAAAGAAAAAAAAGTTTTCTTTAGCATATTAAAAAATCCCAATGCAACTGAAGATATCTACTGTAGATAAACTTAAAATTTATATAATCAACAATTGAGATTGTGTCATAGACCAAAACAAAAACATATAATTCAAAGGATTTTAAAGTTTTTAATTAAAATAAATAATAAATAAATTTTGTTCATTATATATTAATATCATTGAGAATTTCTTGCATATTAAACAATATCAACTCTGATTTAAGTTTTGTCATTAATTATTTTACTATTGCTCCATATTTTCTCTCGAATAATACTAATGGAGATTTATCACTATGAATTTTATCCGAAATTTAAAAGAATGTATAGTACTTTGAAAATAATGACATAAAGGGAATTTTCAAATTAATGAAGGAACTGACCAAAAGTAGGAACAATCAGAGCAGCTAAAAAAATTATTGATTAATGGAGAGAGAATAAATCGAATAAATATAGGGAATTTAAGAAGGGATTGCATAATTCTATAACAAATTATACATAAATGAAAGATAAAATATGTGATGACCCCATAAGTTAGAGATTAATTGATGACAGGCTTGTAAAAGATGGAAGTATTCTGCAATATTTACTATACAGAGAGCGAAGTATTAAGGAATTCAACTTCAATATAGCAATAGGGCCTGATGATTTTGATGGAAAGATAAAGATGAATCTATGAACATTCGCAGAGCTGCATGTTAAAAGATAATGGATTAACTGAAGTCAGGGCTAATCCCATAATATCTAAAAGAAGGAAAAATAACTCTACTTAGCACGAAATTAAGGGATCTTTATCCAGAAGCAGAAGTAAAAAACAAAAGCCCTAGTGGCTAACTCGCATTTTAATAATAGTAGAAATGATAATTGTGGATACATTCTAAGATAAAGAGATTGAACTACTTCAAACTTTTGTCTATCAAAGTGAATTTAAGGAAAACAAGAGCACCTAATAAACTTAATAAAATTACTCAAGCATTTTAAGATCTCAAGAAGGTTGAGCAAACGATGAGAATCTTATCTACTGTTCGTCCTCTAGAAAGCTTACAGACTCTGTCTTAAAAGCAAACTTATGATGATATTTTAATAAAAGAAAAGAGCGAAGACAGAGGATGATAAGACTGCTATTATAATAAAAGAGGGACAATATTGAAACGACAGAATAAAGCTTGCAAATGATTTATTCAAAACACAAAATTGGATAACCAAGGGAGCAGGATTTCACCAATGCGATTCAATATCTCCCTTCAAGATACCCTTCATTTCTAAACGAGTTGCTTTGATTATAAAATAAGTTATACAATCACATTTGCGAATAACATTTGATCAAAATTAAAGAGCAACAATAATTTATAAGGGTCTTGTTATTCTTAAGAACATTGAGAAGAACTTTAACTTAAAACTATATAAAAGAAACATTATTCATAATTTATAATAAGAAAAATTCAATTAATAAATAAATATAGAAACTTAAGAGATGAAGAAGAAGAACTTGCTCACTCACAAATCATGTAAGTTACAAAAATGATATCTAATTTATTTTATATTATGGAGTTGGTTCTTGTAATAACATAATCTGGACTAGAAAGGTACTTCACTAAAGAAGCACAAGAACCAACTAGGAGATATTTTGGCATGCAGATAGCGATTTATTCGATGAAGAGTGGTTTTGATTGTATTGCTGTACATTGAGATTCTTTTCCATTTTATATATTAAGTTTTCCATAATATATATATATATATTTGCTTTTCTATATATTTTGTACTTTTCACTTTATTTTTCATAATTCATAGGCGACTCAACAAAAATCGAGATGATGATGAAGGTTAGAGTAGCGAAATACTGGTCATTAACCTAAATTTGAAAACTATATAAATACTAAAAGACACGTTGAATTAATTCAATAAACAGACCGAATTTTAAAAGTGACTGACAAAGTTTAACAACATGACCATTGATGATTAAGTTATGGTAGCATGGAAAAGATCTCTGCTAACCTATAAATACCCACCACTCATAGCGGTAAAATATCTGAAGAATGAGGAGATTGTTAAAATGAAGAAATTGCTGAAAAAAATTACAATATAAACGCCTATATTTAATTCCAGTAAAATTCTAAGGAATATGACATACCTCTTGGAGGGTAGATCAGCAGATATCATATTGAAATCTGCCTTAAAGCACATTAAGACACGATATTGGAGATTTTTGGCATATAAGCAAAGGTAAAAGTTAGATGATTGACTGCAAAAGTATAATTAAAAAAAACAAATAGATCTTCATCACTAAGAATATGTTGGAAATTAAGATGACCATTAGTCAAGGAAGGACATTAATAAACTAAGGAATAAGCCATTATTGCAAAATCCTCAATGCTTTTATTAACACAAATTAATTGATTTAGATAACAAGTTACATCTTGAGGATCTAGAGTATATTATTAGGTCATTTGAAAGAATAAGAAGGCTTGAATCTAAAGATTAATTTTAGAGAGTCAAGAAATTTTTCAGAAAAACATACATTATTAAAGAAGTAACAGTATATGTGAAAAATTTAAATCAGAAATGAATTAACACAAATATTCAAAAAAGATGATGGAAGTGATATGAGTCCAAATTGCGAAGATTGAAGGGAAATGTAATTAAAATACAAAATTTAAATTATTGAAATAAAAAAGGAAAAATACCCAAACTAATTAAAAACCCATTAATGTTAAATCATAACAAATAATAAAAGAAGCTCAAGAAACAATGAAAGTAACAATAACAGAGATTGAGAACAACAGTAAGGAGATATTAGAATAGTCAACAAACATGAATAAAGAGAAATGAGGACTAAGTATTGTAATGAATTAAATTGCTTGCAAATTAAATCACGTAATTTAAATGGAAAATAATTTTGAATTTATCTATACTGAAAGCTGTTAACATCTGTTTAAAATCTGCAATCATTATTTTAAGTTTAAGTTAAAGTTTTTTAAAACTAGCTTATATTAACAAAGCTGTTTTCAGGTTATAAGCAAACAAAGTATACTCCAATCAATCTGAAATTAGCCTTAAATGTATCTTGTATCTGAAGAGTGCTTTTTTGAATTTTGAGTCCTTTTTAGCGGACAATACCTCAGTTAAACATCCAAATAGAACAAACTTTTAAAATCTGTTTTGTATAGCTAAAGTCTAGAAAATGATTAGATTATACTGATAAAACTACAACTTGGTTGGATACCTCTTGTGTTGCTTCTGCTAATTTCAAATTTATTTAATCGACCTGGAAGCCAGTTAATGTATAATTATACAACTTTTGTGATTTATCATTATAATTATGTAAGAAATACTTTAATTTTATTTAAATTATTGCTTCTTGTTTATATTTTAAAAGAATAGAATTCATGATTTTAAATACTTGTTTTTAATATATTTAATCTTAGATCAAAGTATATCTATTTATTTACAGTAATTTATAGAGTAATAAATAAGTGATTTTACTTCTAAACCTTAACTGAACTTGCATTTACTATTAATTTGTAGACTTAAAGCCTCAATATATTATAATTAAATAGAGTTTTCCCCGATTTTTTTCCAGCATTAAATTATAAAACAAGTATGATGACATTGATAACTTTAACTTTAATCAATTTATATTTATTTAATTTTAAAAATCCAATTAAGTTTTGTGATATAACAATCAACATAATAAATATTCTAAAACATTTGTCTGCTAAGTTATAGAATGTCAGAAGGTAATCAGACATTAACAAAAACATAAACACCAAGCAAATCTTCTCTTAATTATTTATTAACTAGTGATTATTCAATTATTAATTATAGTTTATCAAATATAGATTTATCTGTTAAATTGTTTGAAAGAAAGTCTCAAACTAGCTTAGTAAATGTCTTTAATTGACGCAACTTGTGGACTCCATAGTTAAGTGGAGAATTAAGTAATTGATAAAAGTAAAAATTAAGGTTGTTCATAGCTTAAAAAGGAAAAAAAGTTGATCCAATTATCATTTGATATTTTAAGATTTCATAATGTATCTAATTAATATAATATATTTAACTAATATTAATATAATTGAATCAGTTAAATTTGAACTGCTATAAATTTATTATGATAAACTCGCTGTATTTATATAGGCAAATTATAAATATTATTTATAATTATAGTTCCTTTTATTTAATACCCTTAGCAGTCATGTTTATAAATGCTGATTATGATTTGTGGTTTTATTTGGGGAGGGAACGGTCTCATTTCAAGGATTCTACAATGAAGTTAGTGGATGGTACAACGCCAGAAAATATCAATATATGCATTTATATCGATAGATTAAAATTAAAAATATATAAAGATAGTGATGAATTTTAAATAATTAATTTTAATAACATGAAACCAGACAGAAAATGAGTAATTTTTATACTCTTTTCTTGAATAACTTAAGCGAATTGTTTTATAGATTCCTAGATAATTGTCAATAATTTTTCTTTTTTTAAGTAGGTAGACTGTAGTTTTTTAATTCAATGTTTAAAGCCTAAACATTTTGGTTTGTTTCGCTATGTATTTATGCAATTAACTATAACCAATTCAATTAAAAAGGATCTTTGTAAAATTATTTAGATTAGTAACCACTACAATAATTTTGAAAATATTTCGTTTAAGTACGTAGTTGCTTATTCATAATTTATCTTTAACTGTAATCATTGAAAATGGATTCACTTAACATTTACATATTAATATCTCAATTATATTAGTGTTCCATGCTGTAGGAGTAATTGGTATTTCAATCCATCATCAATAAAAAGGATTGCTCCCTACTTTTTAAGGTGTATTTTTTTTATAGTACACTTTTGACCATTAAATTACAATGATAGAATCAAGTCTAAGAAAATGCAATTATAATTGATTTATTATATTTATTATGAGTGTCAGTAGTAATAATTGTGAAATAAAATTAGCATTTTTATAGAAATTTTGCAGAAATAATTCAACTAAACATCTTTCTCTCTGTGTTAGCATTGTCTTTCTAATAATTTGATGGAAACTATCTTATTATAACCTACAACGATTACTTAACTTCTTACATTTATGAATATTACTTTTTAATAAGATTATTGGTTTTTTATCTTTTAATAATTATTAACTTAGCCCCTTTATTCAGAATGTCTAATTGATAAATTAAGGAAATAAAAATCTCTAAAAAAAAAAAAATAAAAATCTTAGTTATGAATTTTTAATCTGAAAAAATATCATTTATAAAAGCCAAATTTTACTAAATTCTCTTTGTGTTTTTTATTTTTAAGCATCCTAAATAATATGTAACTTTTTAAAAAGTAATAATCTAATATAAACATCTGGGGGGAGGAAGTTTCCTGCACTCGAGGAAGTTCCCTGCACTTTTTTATAAAGTTGTAAAATATAATAAATTTTACTTAAGTTCATAATATTTTATATTTTAAGATTTTATTAAATATTTATAGGATTTGAGGTATGATAGGAAGAGTAGTTACAGGAGTTTAGTTAACAAATAATATAAAACTGAGAATAATATATAGTATTTATTTCAGCTCAAATATCTAAAAGTTCTTAGAATACTGGTATTTAAAAAGGAAAAGATAGTGTTTGGATGGTGCTTAGAATTAAAGCTAATAGAGATATTGACTGATTAATTTATAAATTAAGTATAATTATAACAATTAAATATGTCCAGAAAGTTGATTGATAGTTGTAAATAAAATTAATTTAATAAAAAAAATAAAATTTGAAAAAAATGCAGGAAACTTCCCTAAAAATTTTTTTTTATCATAAACCAGTGCAGGAAACTTCCCCCCCAAACATCTTATTAATCCATTGATAATAATTAATTTTTTGCTGAATTATATCATTTTTTCCAAAAATTTTAACAAGAATTTAAAGTTAATGCATGGTTTGCACTAAATGACATGTCGGTATAATTCAAATCTAAGTTGTAATACTTATCAGAATTATCTATTCATAGGTAAAAGTATGTATTCTAAATATCAGAATAATCAATATGGATAAGTTATATACACTCGGCATTGTTTAAAGTAATCTTGTAAATTGATGTACAATTAAACAAAGAATTTACCCTATGCCAAATGAAAAATGTAAGATACTTAAATAAATCTAGTTTACTTATAATTTATTTAGATATTTTTAGTTGAATATTAAACCAATTTATATATACTTCGACATAATGAAAACTAAATATTATCAATTATTTTTACGATGAATGAATAATTATAAATAGAGGAGTCTTTTGATACTTAATAACCATGTAAAAGTATGTTTGATTACCTAATTGATAATAAAGAAATCAATTTTCTTAGTATGATTCATAGTTTGTTAAAACACCGATTACTATTTGGTTTATAGGTTTTTGTTTATTTAAAAACGGAAAATAATGCTTGCCCTATTTGAATAAATCAGCATAATAGTTCACTAATGTTTATTTTAAGGCATTTAAATGTTTATATCATAATATTAACTTCAATTTAGAGTATGTATGCTAGAGCACGTGTGTAGTAGTAGTAGTAGTAGTTAATGAGTAATCTCAAATTAAATTTAACATATCACTGTTTAATACTAAAATCAAACCATCAATTTTAGTCGTGACGTAGACGTATCTGAGTGAGTTGACGTGGCTAATTCCGTGACGTGGCAGTCATGAAGTAGAAAACTCCGAAAAACCACCCCGCTCCCCATTCCACATCACTCCAAACCGAGATGAATCGGAAAGTAAGAGCCCTTGTTGTTAGTGCGTCTCTGCACTAACGGCGGGGAGTAATTCCCGCAGAGATCGCAGAGCTCTGCTTCCTGTAAATAATTAAAAAGAGGGTGGTGAAAACTCTTACCAAGTCCCACCGCTGCTGAGAATGTAGTCTCTGTTCTTTCGCTGTGGTAGCCTCATAACCAAACTTGGTGTGAGAGAAAATACCATATCGTTGACTTCCCTGGCTTTCATCTTCTCACTGTTGAAGGCTGAGCACCAACTTCATCCTACTCCCTACTACCTAGGAAACTGAACTCACGCCAGTTAGCTCATCATTTGCAGGGAATTCCTTAATGTGCAGTCGACTCGAGGAGTCTAGGAACTTACAGATTGAACCCCGCCGACTGGCCCCTAATGCAGTGAACCCAGCACCACCCACCTACCCTCAGCAGGCCTTAGTGTTGTAGAAAGCTTTTTAGAAAGTCCTGAGTGAGATTGGTACCTCACCCAGCAATTAACTTTCTAATATAATATTAGTGCACGTGTGTAAATTCATTAAAAACATTCCAATTAGTGCTTTATGGATAATATTTGCTAACATTTTTAAGTAGATAAATAGATAAGATTCAATAATCTTAGATCAAATATTTCTTTATTTAATCCACATCATTTATTTAATATTTTAGTCAAGCTGGCTTACTAATAAATTTGTGATTTGGCTAATTTTTATATTTAAAAATAATTAGCGAAACGCTATTTTTAATATTTTTCTAAAATATAAAAACATCAGATTCTATTTTCCATTTAATTTGTTAAGTTTGCAATGGATAATACAGCTTTGCTTTCTCAATAATTTATTTATGTCCATCTGTTAAAATTAATATGCGATAATTTTTATGTCATTGTAGATAGATTTAGGAAAAAAAATAGCTTTTATATATTTTAATGGTTTTTGCTTGATCTAATATTAAAAAATCACATTATTTTATAGGAAAAGTCCCTTAAATAATCATAAATCTCCGGTTTAAGAGTTGCTGCTGTTTATAAATTTATTTGTGATTAAATTTGAATATATAATTTTTACAAATACACTCGGGAACTTTACTGTAATTGTTAATAATTCATTAATAATGAGAGTTATTATTTTAACTATAGTGATGAATTTATAAATACAAGTTATTGATAATTTTTTAAATTACAGTTACTGTTGTTCATAGATAATGAGGATATATATAACAAACAGAAGCAATACATCTTAATTGTTTTAAATGTCTCAAAAGATGAATAGGAATAGCTATTATTAATAAAAAATAGGGGATTTATAATTTGAGATTTGCCTATTAATATGTATAACATAAATAAACATTAATTTTAATTATTAACTTAAATTGTAGTTTAGAACTTTCAGCATTGATATCCTGGATATCATTCATATTCTAACTAATCTTAACATTATTGGTTAACTATTTATGTTTTCATTCATTTTCCTGTCTTACTTTTCTCATCACTAATGGCTTTGTAAATTTTGTCAAATGACTATTAATAATGATTAATTATTATGCCTATGGTGTTAGAGAAATTTATACTGATATGTTGAAAAATTAATTTTAGAATATATTCAAAAAGACTATTTCATAAATATCATAATAGCAAAAGATTTCACAGGAATTAATAAAATATTCAGTAATAATATTTTAAGTCAATATAAAAGAATGTAAAAATTTGTATGAATGAAAACTTAAATAAAAAATGATAGATTGACTTTTTATATATATTGAAAGGTTACTTTAAATACAAAAAACAAAGTAGAATGTAAGAAAGTATAGAGAGATTAGATTTGGCAAAGCATATGCAAAAGTTCCTTAATGACTAAGATAACTATAGCCATGGATCAATCACCGAGGATTTGAACAAGATTTTCGAGTGACTCTCCCCTTTCTGAATAAGTAGAAGCCTTGAGATTGTTTTAGATTTCATCTGGAATTTGCTTAAAGACACCTCCTGCGATTCTGGTAATGGAAGATGAAGAATTCTCACCAATAGTCTTTGTGAATGTGTTGACACCCTTATTAACGTTGCAAATGGCAGTGATTTGAGCAACAGTATCAATGATCTTCTTGTTAATGAGGAGAACTTATGGTAGCTGTCTTGGATCTTTGATATGGAATCATCATTGGAGTGCCTATAGAATTCTTATATATTGAATTGGAAAAGCTTACTAATTTTACGAAAGTCTGAATGCGCAGACCGTAAATCGATAAGACAACTCCGTTTCAAATAGGTGGAATTCATTCCTTGGATTAAAGGAAATCGGCAACAGTTAGATAGATTGTGCAGATTCTGTACTCAATAATTAAAATCCTCTTGACGTTGTCAATGAATTGGTCAGATGCAAGAATTGAGGCAATCATTACATTGTAGCATTCTGATTCGAGACATGGAGAGAATTGAAGGCCAGCGGTGAGACAAGTCAGGAGAGCAGTCAAACCAGTACTATTGTTGATGATTCCTACACGTCTGATCAACTTGCCAGTCTTAAGTACTCTGTTTTCAGCGCTGTGTTTATCCAAGGAGAATCTGTTTGCAATAAGTACACGATCAAATGCTCAGACAAGTGCGAGACTTTTGAGAGGTGCGATAAGAATAGCAAATGATTTCTGCATATTTATTTTTATAATTAAAATATACTAGATTATTTATATTCGAATTATTTTATTGTTTGACAACTTGAAAGCAATCTAATCTGAGACATCTGATTTAATTATAAATTTAGTTTAACAACTTCCTTATTACAAAACAAATTACTCTTTTATATATATATATGATACTTAAAAAAAATTTGATATAAAACATTTAATTTATACATATTTTTTCAAAGTTCATTTTAATTTAACAATATATAATAATGTACTAAAATTAGTTAAGTACAAATATCGGAGTAATTAATTTAAATCAATAAAATAATAAATATAAACTAAAATATAAAATTATTTACATTTAACCTAAACTTAAATTATATTACCAAATAAACCAATAAGCTATATAAATATATAAAATAAATGGAAAAATTATGAATTTATTTACTAATAATTTCATTATAATCTAAAAATTTAATAAACAATAATTATTAAGGTAAAATTTTTTGAGAGTAAGTGAATTTTTAAATTAATTTAGATTGTTGTTTAAACTAAGTTAAAAATAAGTCTTAAATAAAATGAAATAAGGGAGAATTTAGAGATTTTAAAGAACAATGATATTGAATAATTTTAAGATATACATTATGAATATATCAAAGATATTAATCATGTCCGCAGAGGGTCTGCGGAAACACAAATCCGCAGATATCTGAGGATTTTATTGGGTGATAATTTGCGCAAAATGAGGTGTGCGACGAATTATCACTCAATAAAATCCGCAGATATCTGCGGATTTGTGTTTCCGCAGACCCTCTGCGGACATGATTAATATCTTGGATATATTCATAATGTACATCTTAAAATTATTCTATATCATTGTTCTTTAAAATCTCTAAAATCTCCCTTATTTCATTTTATTTAAGACTTATTTTTAACTTAGTTTAAACAACAATCTAAATTAATTTAAAAATTCACTTACTCTCAAAAAATTTTACCTTATTAAAAATACAATGATAAAAATTGTATAAATAAAAATAAATAAATACATTAAATATTTTGAAATATTAAATAAAAATATTTTTTTTAATAATTATTCAAATCAAAATCAAAAAAAGCACTAAAAATATGATAATTTAAAGAAATCTTTATAAGAATTTTAAACGCTTATAATAAAAAATATAAAATATATTTAATATAGAATATTTGAGTTGTAATTTTAATAACCAATATAAGAAATAAAAATAAAATATATGGTAGTTTGTTTGTTTGCTAGTAAAGTTATTAGGAAATTAATATTAAGGGGGGAATAATGCTAATGGCGCTTCCTCCCGACCTCCTCTCCGATATGATTAGGTGTGGTCACCACCAAACTAGACCGTAGTCCAAACACGTGTCCTTTCATCCATGCAGTCACTCCGGATTTCCAAAGCGGGTCATGTATTTGCTGCCATTTAACGTCATACCAGCTCCGGACGAGTATCCCTTGATTTACGAGGTACAGACACTACAGAACCCTGGGATATTCCTTGCTTTTTACCAGGTACAAATATCATCGAACCCAGAGTTTCGAATCACCTACCCTATCAGAATTGGTCACTCTACCAGCCGTCTGGACAGTAGGTCCTAAACTTAAAATATATATTATTAAATTATATAGCAGAAACGTATAAGTGTTGATTTGAAATTGCAATTTAAATAGGTTAGAAATGATTTCTAAGGTGTGTAAAATGTCGAAGAGTTTTTTCTTTTTAAAAGCTTAGTCGAATAGCTCTTAAATGTTAATGATTAAATTACCAGATTATAGAAATGAATAAGTTTCAGAATGATAAAACCAAACCCTATAAGTGAAAATAGCTACAACTTTTAAGTAATTTATTATACGAAATATAGAAAAGATTGGATTAAATATTCTATTTAAAACGAGAATTTATTTAAAGTCTAAGAAATAAAAAATCTTCAAAAGTTAAGCTATTTCATAAGTCATCAACTTTCTATGTGCTCGAATCTGTAATAGATTCGTTCCCAACTGAGATAAATTTATCCCTGCTATAGTTTGGTCTAGAGAAAATCTCTAAGAATTTGCTTTTTGGCAGCATTTATACCATTAAATTATAAAGTTGGTCTGGTTTTTGGCTTCCTTTTCTAACTTTTTCGATAATAACATTATTAGGTTGTGGGGTAGGGTTCTCTCTTTGAGCTTCTAAAATCGTTCATTAGATTTTTCTACTATGCAAAATTAACAGTTATGCTATAAAAAGTATCCAATACCCTAGTATAGTGATAGGTCTTCGCTCAGATTAATCCAAACAATTAATTAAAATCTCTTGTAGTTGTTCTTTTTCAAATATTCTAATGTGACTTCAAATTTTTTGTTTGAAAACCCAAATAAATATAAATTCGTTTTTTTTCAACTTTTTCAAGGAATTGATTCAATATTCACTATCCTTCATAACTGGGTAATCTAGTTCTAATGCCGTCTCATCTCATGGGCTATCACTGAGTATCCCATCAAATCTGTTGCCTAATTCATTCTTTTTATTTCTCTTGAATAATGATATCCAGTATCTTTTATCTTTGACGCAACCTTAATCCATTATTTCCTAAATTTTTATGTCAGAGGTTTTTATTAAATCATAAAGATGGACGATCATTTCTTTTTTTAATTAATAGTTTCATACTTTTCTGCTTTCTATAAATGCTTACTCACCATCTTTTTGCTCGCAATATTATTAAGTAAAAGAGCTTTATCTTAACCATCCTGCTCCTTTTAAAGTGCAATATTTTCAATTTTAAGTGTCTCAAACTTTTCAGTAAATGTCCTCTCCAAATCAGTATACAACTATTTTAGTGAAATTACTTTTCACTTTTAAAGTGTGTTTTAAAAATTAGCTCCAACTATAGTTTGAACATTTTGGTACTAATTAACTTTTACTATTTTTAGCAATTTTTGTCTTTATATTTAGTAATTTAGATTTGTATAATTTCCTTATAAAATAAAAATAATTTCAAACTCACCTATTTATTTCTTGTCAAATTTATAAGATTTGTATAATTTCCTTATAAAAAATAAAAATAATTTCAAACTCACCTATTTATATCTTGTCAAATTTATAACTATCTAGCCAATTTACCTTTGGTATCTGTTGTCAGATAAAAACTCTCTTTAAGTTATTTCTAGGAGGGAAGGCTAAATGCTAAGTGATCTTTTCCTAGTAAAATGATATCAACCTAAATAATATGCCTGCCCTCTTTATATTTTGCTTATTAAAGAGAGTAATACTCGTTAGCAAATTCCATTAAGAACTTGTCATCTTCAATAAAGTAATTGAAAGGATAAATTTTTTAAGCATATTAGTCATCTGCGATAACTCTTTTTTCTATTTTATCTTCTAGAGTGAGATAACTTTCAAGACAAGAATCTATGTCAATTATTTTCAAGACAGGAATCTTTATCGCCTCAATTTTTACCATAATTTTTATTGATCTCTAAGACTGGGAGGCTTTTAACTGCTTTCTTCATTTTTACTTACTTTTATATCTCAACCCTAATAGACTCAGCTGTATCTATTGACCTTCTTTTTTATAGGAATCTTTTTTCCTGTAGGTTCATGAATAAACACAAAGCTTTCATTGTGCTTTTTCTTTAAGTGCACTTTGAGGTCTCTTGTATGAGAATATGGCTTCTCACAGAACTCACATATATACTTGTCATCCTTCTTTAAATGCTTTAGATACAACCTAGACATATCGTTGTGTATATCTCTCAAGTATCTTTTGTAAGTTGCCTTATAAAGGAAAATTTTATTCTTTGTATTAATGGTCAACTTTGATAGTTAAAATTTAGTGTTCAATGGTGGGTTATTTAACCTCCTCCTCAATTTGCTCTTTAACTTTGATGTCTCTTCTTAATTTATATTTGAATCTCAAAGGGTGACTCGTCAAAAGATCCATAAGTAGGCACCTACTAAGTGCATGCGTCTCTGGTCTCAACCTTTTTTGGTTGCTGAAATGATAATTTTTATTGACTTTAACCAAGTAATGCCGCTCTTCTCAAAAGGTTAGCGCTCATTTTAGATTGCTGATATAATTTATTATAATAATGATAAAAACTGCCTAGATATTCTATAATAGTATAGTTTAAGACACTATGGTAAATTCTTTGCTGAGAGGTAAGTGAATTAAATCACCGAAAACTTCTGGACATATTTTATGAGTATATTTTACATTTTACTAAATAAAAAAGCTCCTAAAGAAGTTTTGTTTCTCTAGGAGGTCTCACAAATCAAGCTTTAAATTAATTTGGAGGTAAAGTCATTATACATTTTTAAATTTAATATCCTCCTAATTAAGTTTAAACCTTAAAATTTAACTCCAAATCAAGTTCGAATTTAATTTGGAGGACCTCCTAAAATAATTAAACATTATTAGGAGCAATTTAATGGAGATAGATTGATAAAAATTGAAATCAATCTGTGAAACTTGAAGCAAGTTTTTCAATGCTTCTCCACATATCTTTTCAAGGGTGGCCTTCAGTAGGTCCTCCCTATTTAATAGTAAGATTTTAATAAACTTAGAATGGATATCCATAATTTTAAATTTCATTAACATTTCTAGAAAGAGGAAGCAAGATGGAGTCTATGAATGATGCAATGAGAGAATTTAATCTCAAGATTTAATTGGAAAATTTCGAAGTAAAGAGGACCTCTATAGATATTTGGTATAGCAAGGTAAATTTTCAGCTATAACCACCATAATTGTCAGCCTTTAAAGACCTAGGGTGGATAACAAAAGTCTCGAGGCCATTATCTTTACTAATTCCACCAAGTATAGCATAAGTTTAAAGATTAACTTTTTAATCATAAACTTCTATGTTGCTGTACCTCTTGTACCAAGACCTAGATATAAAGGTATTGAATGTAAATACAGCTTGTTCAGCGTGTATGAACTTTATATTATGCTCTTAAGACCCCTGCATTCAATCAAATATTTAATTTAAATTAGTCTTATAAAACGAAACTGTGAAGTCAATCACTCTCTTAATGCGATTGATTGTCTTGTAAGATATTCCATTCTGTTTTTATAGATTAAGCAGAGATGTGAAGCTCAGGAAATTGGCTATGAAACATCAAAGCCGTCTAGGCGAGAGAAAAATGAGCCCAATATTTAAGTGTCTTATTATCGATGAGATAATCAATATGATGCTGTTAAAATTTCAAAAATCTTTCAAGGAAAAATTTTTGAAAAATAAGTTGAATTTTTTATTAATGTAGATTGATGAATATATAAATTTGATTAAAATCATAAAAAGTACAAGTAAGAGCAAATACAAGCATTATTAATAAAATACATTCAAAATGGAGAAAATGCAAAATAAAAATACAAAACTAATCTTTTAAATATATAACAGCCACTAATTAGAGAAGTAATCAGATAAAATTATACCCCTATATAGTTAACTGCCTTATTTATTAAATATCGTTATTAAAGAGACCTATTACTTAAACTGTAATTAATTAAACATGTTGTCATTAAATACAATTATTTTTAGTCATTTCTCCATTTCAATTCTTTTCTAGCGCAGTGTTCAAAGTTGTTGCAGTAGCCATTGCTAAAAGATATTTTAACTCTATCTTCAGGGTATCTTCTTCGGCATTATTAACAAAACCCATATTTCTCTCTAATTTATTGTAAATCAAGTTGATCTTTCACTCTGAACATTATAATTAAAGCAAAAATTGGGATACCAAGACCCCACAAAAATATAGAGGGAATTGCTATAAACGAAGTGTCACTATCCTCAATAAACCACTTCCATGTCATTCATAACTTTATTCTCCCCATCTATTTCTTTTCACTTGAGTCTTATATCCCTAAACCGTGCCATTTGAAATGTAAATATAACACAATATACAGTTTGAGCAGCGGGCTTTTTAGAACCATTTACTCCAAACTGTTCAATTTGTGATTATTTAACGGTTGCTTGATTGAGTTCAAAGCTATGCACAAAATCAAAAAAATTAAGATTGTTAGTGCCTATAATTAAAGTAAAAAATGTGAAAATTTAGTTTTACTTGAACAATTTTTCCTTGTTCACCAAGAAAAACAACAATAAATATTATGATAATTTTTCGGTACATTATTATAATCTCCCAATAATTAGAGTGATTTTTATAACCATTTTACAAGAAACCTAGTTGTTATTTGACAGATAATAAGTTTAGTTAATGCCTTTAATTTATAAGCTTTACTAAAGCAAATTGTTGAAATTCCCAAACCTATAAAATCGATATCAATTAGTAATTCAAAGATTTACTCCAAACAAATATAGAAGGTAAGATTACTAATAATGAAAAGTAATAATTATGACTCGTGTAAGAAACTATTTTTGGGTCCACATAAAGTCTCTTTGTGCCATCGATATCTTGACAACTATTACTTTTTAAAGAGTACAATAAATCTTACTTGAATTAGTTAAACATCTGGATAGTTATGTTTGGATGCACCATAAACATCAAAACTATTATGGATGAGACAATTTTACCTTTTGTACCTAAATAAATGAGATTCAAACATAAAATGTAATAAACTTACAAGTTTCTTCGTCATTGATTTCATTAAGAATGTCCTAAAATTGAATTGCCCCGTTTTTCTTTAAGTTATTCGATTTTTATTTGTTCCTCAAAAGATTCAATGGGTCTAATTTAAGATTATTTACTTAATTTCTAGCACGTTCAGTATAGTCATGTTGTTAAAATTGAGTTTAATTGTCGTCCATAATATTCTCGAATCCAATTTATTCCTCTTGAGTGATTTCTAAGATTGAGTCTTGTCTCAAGTGAGAGATGCCTTTTAAATGTTTTTACATTTATTTTATTAATAGTGCTATTTTGATTGCTTTAATTTAGATCATTAAGTGGGTCTTAAGTTTGAATTAGAATTTGCATACTTTTATAGATCTCTGATTTTCTTGATAATTTTTGAATTAAATTTATTAATTTCCTTGAAATGTTGCAAATAATCAGAATTATTAAGGGGATTACTGCCAATATTAAGGTTTTCCAAAGAATAGATCTAACACTTGAAGTATCCAAATTGTTCTTCCTCATGTCTTAAAAGTAATCAATCAATATGAATTAGGTTGATACTTCTGAAACAGGTTTTGTAGAATTGAAAAATGATTGAAGCTAGTCAAGCCATTGCAAATTGAAAGAGGAAGTAAATACCAATAGTTAAAAATGATTCATTAGAATTCTGAACTAGACAGATACGTAATTTTTATTTTGTGCTGTGTCTTTAAAAGTTGATCTAATTAGTAGAACAAGTACGAAAATTATGACAATTGCTTAGCAAATTAATCTCATGATGTTAAGATACTACTCTGGGCACTTTGAGCATTCATAAACTAGACCTATTCTAAAATAGCCTACTTGGCAATATACACATAAATCACCTTAAAATAGTCACAGCATGCATCTAGTTTATTATTTTACAATCCATTTTGAGCTCTATAAGAATACTTAATTATAAAATAAACTAACAAACATGCGATATCATTCCTACATTTGATAGAGTTGTCAGATTACAAACTGCTTCTCCAATATCCAGACTTTGGATAAATATCAACACCACCATCACAATAAGATTTAGTTTTATCGCAATCTTTGCATGCTGTAATTTTACTATGGCTATCCAAAAAATAAATCTCCAGCTTTGCATTAAACTAACTCACTTAACTGAACTTAAATACTCATCACCTTATTAACACTCTATTAATAGACTGTAATTTAAAGTCATTGAGAAAGGTTGAATTTTCATATAAATTATGAATCGCTGGATAAGTTTCTGGGATAACATCTGTTGAAAATTGCACATCTAGAAATATACATAAACTTTTCAGATAAATCTTACAAGAAGTTGAATAAGGCAATCTAACTATAGTCAAAACTTTTATCTCTGCAATACCATTTTTCAAAGAGAACTGACTCTCTGAGCTTATGGAACTCTAAAAATATTTAGCCTGCTCGAGCTCTGTGTAATTAAGTGAGCTTCTAACACTCACATTTACTTTGCTTTAAGAATCGGAGTATACCACATAACCAAATTTATCAACTATAGCGAAATAAAGAGGTTTGGAAGAGCCGCAGCTTTAGACATTTGAGAGTTTACTGTTATAGTTGGAGTTGTAATTAGTTTTATTCAGAACAAATTTTACAATAATTGGGAGTTAGTTGAATTTTAAAGCATTCTTTTTTAATCATTAGATTTAAGCATTCTATTCTATTCTGAGTCGAATCAGAGAGATCAACTTTAAGGTAAGAGTATAATTCTTGGTTTAGCTAAGTCAGATAAAAAGCAAAGCATGCTATATTATTTCCATACACTATAGCCGTATTACCTGAATAATTTAAATTGGTAGCCATGGATGATTCAAAGTAATTGTAACAGATCGCTCTTCCACAGTAATTTGAAGTGTTTTTTGTAAAAGTTGCTTTTTCTATAGTGAGCGAACACAAGTTAACTGGCAATGAAGTATTTTGATCAACATAGTAACTTCTCGTACAAGACATGCAATAAAAATTTATAGCTCCTTCGAGACCTTCTTCGAGATATTTTGCCTAATTATTCACAAAAATACTATTTTGACCTATATTTACACTTTATACGTTGTCAAAATATATAGCGCCACCTTGCACAGAGCAGTAGTTTTGAAAGTTAGAATTTATAATTTAAATCTTGTAGATTTCCTCCGAGGAAATTAATTTGATTGATTCAAATTCTATGAGAGTGTAATCATGAAATACAGATAAATATACCCCACTTGTGAAAGTCAGTATATTTTTTGGGGGGTTTTATATATAATTGCACCGATAACATTCCTTAGCAATACTTCAGGGTCTTTTTACTCAATATCAGGTGTTCCATCTATTATTGTATGATTGAAATGTAATTTTTAATCAGTGTCAAGAAACAAATTTATTGAGTTATTATAGTCGCTGATAAAAGTAAAATTGATATATAAGTGGTCATCTGAGTTCATTGAGTATAACGAGGACCCAGATTATGAACCACTATTATTTAGGAAATAACTGCTATTTAAAATTCGAGCATGTCAAACGATGAACTATAAATTGCTAAACCCCTCTATGCTGAGTTCTTCCATAATGTGCTATTACTTATAAATAAACTTGATTAATCAACCAGATAAATTGCTCCTCCATCCTATTCATGACCCTGAATGAATTTAGTTCTATTTGCTCTGACTTCCGAAGTAGAAGTAATGTACAAGAAATTTCCGAAATACTCTTAATTCACAATGATATATTATTGATTTGCGTTTTCAAAGGTACTATCAGATATTGTTAATTTGATAAAGCTGAGATAATTCCTAAAGTAAAATTAAAGCAATAATTATCTATGAATTGACTTTTCTCGATTCTAATCTGTTCGGAATCTAGAAAATATAGAGAGGCTATACCTGATACTTTATCTCTATTAAAATTGGATCTGAAGATACAATTTTAAATGGATCCTTAATTAGTTTCGATTGCCCCTAAAACTGACCCTTGATTAATGGCACTGTTGAATGAGAAAAGTGAATCCGAAATGTAAAAATTTACAAAAGTTCCAAATCTTTCCATTCCATATTTATAAGCAAAGTTATTTCTAAACTTTGAGTTGGATATTGCCAATATTGCGTATTCTGAAGCAGTTAGAGTATCACCTAAGTATTCTAAGTAGTAAGTAAATGTGCACCAGATATTTCTAGAGTACTATGTCTTTCAACAACTAGAACTACCCCTGTGTATGAACTTATATCTATAAAAGTTATTATAAATGATAATTAATATACCATCAAACACTGTTTTTTGAATGACGTCAAATAAATTTTAGTGATACTAAAAAAACATGCATAGAAATAACCATTAGAATTTTGCACTTTATTGTTTGAAAAACTCATAGTTGCGTTGCTGCCAATAATCATAGGCACCTTAGTTGAAGTTCTGTACATTAGCTCTTACTCAGGATCTTCCAATATAGTATTCTTTATCATATCAAATTATTCAATATTTTCGGTAGTTGTGAATGAGGAATTTTGTACAATAAGCTACTATAACATATTATCTTAAAGATACAAATTATTAGTATAAACTCCATAACTATCCTTAAATTTGCAATTAGTTAATTGAAGGATTTATGTTTATAAATCAGAGTAAAATACTTAATACGCACTTGAATAGTTGACAAAGATTTTTTGAAAAATTAGTTTATTGAGATTATATCTAAGAAAGTTATTGCTTGATGGGTAAGTATTGAAAAAATTTAGCCTAGTCCAACTAAGGGGTAATTATTTCCAATTAAGCTATATGAATCGCTTAATCTCCAATTATATTTTTGAATTGTATTCTCATTTATCATTCCTACTATGTTTTAAAATGTATTATAACCACTTTTAGATCCAATATCAAGTGTACCATAATATTCTTGAAAGAAAATAATTAAAGCTTGGGAGTTGCCTGTTTAAAAGAATTTTCTTTGTCAGTAATCCACACATTATCAAATGTTTAGGACTCTAGTTTGAATTAAATTTGACCTTAAGAACTAATAAAACAACAACTGCTAATATTTCCTAATAAGGACAGTGTATTGCTAAATGATGATAATGGGGAGAAATACTAAAAAGTCATAAGTTTTCTTATACAAAAACAAAAAAGTCTCGATGAATGTGAAGATTACCTAACTTACAAAGCTTTTTGCTTGGGTAGTGCTATCTTTGGACCTTAACATGGGTATTGGAGAAAGAGCAATGTCACATTTACTATTGTATAGTGTTCATATCAACTAGCATGTTTAGGTATGGTAGAACCTAATAATAATCCCATTGGAGATTATTCTCAAGGGTACTATGGAGTTATTTGCAATGATTGCATAGTTGGATATTCAAGGACTGGAGAAAATAATTTGCGGTTAGTGCCCAGATAACACTATAAACATTGTTCGATTAATCTTCATTATTATCGCCCTAATTTTGCATATAATCTTCCTGATAAGATTCCTACTTTAAGGAGCATTAAAAAAAGAGTAACATCACCTATATTTTTATGAAGATCTTGCTAAATCACTTCCAACTAGTCATGATGACAGCATCTTTTGACTTTGAATGGTCAGAGCAGACTTTAGAATTCTTTACAGGAAAAGGGAAACAAATAAATTGTTATTGTGAGCACACAAATATTCAGTTTGGATTGCTTTTTAGATTAGAGAATTCAATTTTACAGCACTATCAAAGTCATTGAAAAAGAAGTACTGTCTTACAAACCAAATTACCATAACATATTGAAACGATCTATAATTTATGAGAAAATACATAAGTTAGAAAATTCTTATAAAAAATGATAATGATTGCACTTTTAACTTTTATAATGGTCTTATTCTGCTTTGTTGGATGGTACTTAATTAAGTGAATTGTCACAAAAAGAAGGTAAAAAGAATAATCTAAACAAATCTACAGAAGTGTAAATTTATCAAAAATACAAAGTAAAGGGTAAAATCAAAGCAAGTACAGTAATTGTACTATTCTTGGTACATCCAAGTATCATTCAGCTTATGTTCTATGACTTCAAGTGAAAAGAAATAGATGGGGAGAATAAAGTTATGAATGACATGGAAGTGGTTTATTGAGGATAGTGACACTTCGTTTATAGCAATTCCCTCTATATTTTTGTGGGGTCTTGGTATCCCAATTTTTGCTTTAATTATAATGTTCAGAGTGAAAGATCAACTTGATTTACAATAAATTAGAGAGAAATATGGGTTTTGTTAATAATGCCGAAGAAGATACCCTGAAGATAGAGTTAAAATATCTTTTAGCAATGGCTACTGCAACAACTTTGAACACTGCGCTAGAAAAGAATTGAAATGGAGAAATGACTAAAAATAATTGTATTTAATGACAACATGTTTAATTAATTACAGTTTAAGTAATAGGTCTCTTTAATAACGATATTTAATAAATAAGGCAGTTAACTATATAGGGGTATAATTTTATCTGATTACTTCTCTAATTAGTGGCTGTTATATATTTAAAAGATTAGTTTTGTATTTTTATTTTGCATTTTCTCCATTTTGAATGTATTTTATTAATAATGCTTGTATTTGCTCTTACTTGTACTTTTTATGATTTTAATCAAATTTATATATTCATCAATCTACATTAATAAAAAATTCAACTTATTTTCTAAAATTTTTTCCTTGAGAGATTTTCTATTCTCATTTCAAATTTAATGATAACAGACAGTGAGACCTAACAGTAGCAGGAGATTTATGGAGCAGTCTTGCTATAGAAGTGTAATTGAGAATAGGTTTGAGTTGATCACTATAATAATTACAACCATATCACAAATTAAACAGTAAAACTATATACTCACTGTCATAAACTGATCCCAAACCTCGCATATACTCAATTAAATTACTAATATTTAAGCTATTAACCCTTACATAAACCGTATTAAAACCCTAATATATTATGCCTTAATAGTCTACTTTATAAATAAAAACTCAATCAAACTACGGAAAGGGTTTTGGGGTTTTAAATGTCTTTCTCATTAATTACTGATTTGATTTTTCTGGCTTATTTTAAACTAAATTCAAGTACTATATGCCAGTTGAAGGTAAACTTTAAATCATGGTTTTAGAATTAAACTTAATCGTCAATAAACTTAACAATTTTGAAATGGCCCTTCTCATCAATTGATCTTAAGCATATATCAATAAAGCTAAGAAATTAGCTATCCATTTGTTTATTATTTATGTTAATAATTTAAGCCTTAATTATTTTAATATAGAAAATTTTTATTTATATAGAATTTGAATTAACAGAGTGTATGTAATGAGTTTTGTAAGATAGTTTTTAAATATTCAATTATTTCCCAAGTTCATAAATCTGTTAATTAAATTAGACAAAATAATGATTAAAAAACTTGGGTGTTATAAACATTTTATTTATGATATATATTTTGGTAAATAAAAATATCAATTAAAGTACTAAAAACTATAAAAAGTAAGATTTATTATATTTTTAATTCAATATTTTTATTAGACAGCATTTAACTATCAAGGAGACTTTAAAATTTAACGAGAAATGAAATATTTGGGAAGTTTCTTTGGATTTAATTATTAGTTATTATTATTTAAGAAATTCGAATTACTAGCCACAGATCTCAAAATTAAATTATACGAGTAATCTCGACCCCACAAGCTGTTTCTAGCTGTTTTGTCTTATTGCTACTGGGTATTCCACTGATCAAGAGATTGTTTGCAACTCTGTTTCCATCTATGGTGGTTTTCAGTGGAATTTTGTAAAAAAAAAAAATTAATATTTTAGCCCAATGCTAATTCAAATTCCAAATTTTCAAATAACTATGAGGCACGGAACACTCGTGCAAAATTTGTAGAAATCAAACTGGTTTTGGGTAATAGTACATTGGAAAATATAAAATTAATTCAAACAGCTGTTGATTATCAAAAAATTAGCTTTAGCTTAACAAAATTACCTAGGGTAAATTGCTATGTATTAGAAAGTTTTTTAAGTAAGATTTAAATTTTTATTAATAAAAAATAAATAGTCTATACTTTATGTAACTCTTGAAACGTAGAAATATTCTTTTAATCACAATCGCTTTAACTTTTAATAAGTGACTCTTGGTAAGTCAAAATTTAAAAAATGTTTAATTTCAATTGCTATTGTTTTGTTTTATAAAAAAACTGAATGATTTATTATTTAATTTTCGTAATTTAAACTAATTATATTAGTCAACATTTGATTGTTGACTAAATTTAAATCATGGGGCTTCTAGCTTTTGCCTACAGAATTAACAAAATTTTAATAGAAATTATATTCATTTAGTTCAAAGATTTTAGAGGGGAATTTATGTATTGGATTTTAAATTGTTTACTAAAAAGCTATAACAATTCTGTTGGGTTTATCATGCAAAAAATTAGTCAGTTTAAATAAAATAATTAAGTTTACTGTTTAAGATTTCGTTATGTAATGAATTATAATAAATTAATATTAGCTTTTAGGCAAATGTGATTTCAATTGAAATACCATGAATAAAAAATTATTAAATATTCAACAATAACATAAGATTATTTCAATTTTGGCTTGAAAGTATAAAATACATGAAAAATAGCTTTAAGTTTATTAATCCCAAAGTAAGTAATCACTAATATTTAAAAATTTTAGTTTTAAAATTGAAGTTAAAGAAATTAAAAAAACTTTTACCTACTAAGAGTTATTGTAAAATTAAGTCTAAATTATAAATAAGCAGTTTTTTAATTAATGCATTTTACTTTGATACCAAATAAAAATTTACTTTGTGTAGTAAGAGGTGGAGATTTAAAAAATGTCCTGCATCAAAACATACTTAGGGACGTGAGACAAAGAAATAAATAATGATTTGGCCACCCAAGAGAAGTTGAGCTTTGAGATAATACTGGCTACTTTAAGAATCAAATTTTCTCTTGACCTACATGAAAATAAATACAAACGAGAAAGTCCTTACTTTCCTTGATCAACCTCCCCATCTGGAAAGACAAGATTCTTTTTAACAAAAGCAAAATGTTTTTCAATTAGCGCTTAATCAAATTGGTAGGGACCTAAAGCATAACTGGGACTCTAAAGGCGTTCAATGTTGAAATTGTAATTCTACAGCGGTGATATGTTGCATAATCAAGCATTATTACTGTACTATCCCTCTAATTACTGTTTACTTGGTCAAGATGCTAGAAAAGTCTATAAACAAACTAAATTAAGGTTCTACTGTTGTTCCTACAAGAGTTGACGGTGAAAAACACTCCACCAAGATTAGAAACAGCTGCAATTATACTGACCTTATTAATGCGAATCAGACGCAAACAAAATGTTTTCTTTCCTCAGTAACCCCAAGAAATTCGAGAATTATTAAATTGCTATAAGCTGCTTTCGTCTATGTTAATGATTGTTTTCCCTGATTAAAGTTACTCTACAAAAGCTTTGGTAGAAAACTATCAGAAGCTTCTACTTCAAAAGATTTGACCTTGTATCTAAATTGTATACTTTCGTATAACTGAGATTTAATTATTTCTTCACCTGTGCAGCGAGCCACACTCTTGAGATTTTAATCTTAAACCTTTTGAATAAAAGATTCTTCAGCTACTCTATGGAAGGGAACTTGGCTTTTTCAGTCAAATAAGAGATTAGAAATTTATGGAGGCAACGTGGAATACGTCGGCGCTTCTTTACCTTATTAACTGATCAATTCTCCAAACTTCTCTAAGCTTTATTGATAATCATTTTGACTCGTCTAGTTGGGATCAATTAACAATAAGGTGTTAATGTCAGACTATTGATTTGGAAATTTAAGTTCAGTTTAAGACTCAATCATGCTATGATGGTAGTCGTCAATGTAATATCCTCTGAGTTTAAGGGAGTTCCAGTTTGCAATACTGTTGATTTCGATGTGACATCTCGATTAAAATTGTCTTGTGAAGCTATGGTCAGTAAATCCTCCTCTCCAACCTCCTAACCTAAGTTTTCGGATTTTTTATCCTGCGTTTGAAAGTATTAACGTAAATCTTGTTACCTCAGTTCCATATTAAATAGAATAAAATTTTTTAGACAGAAATTATTTCCCTTGTGGAGAGAAGGCTTAATCTCTATAATAAGTAAATAAGCAAGGACATATTTACCTAAATTAGTTAGGAAGTTTATTATTGTAGGAATACATTCGATTTGGGAAAATAAATAAGTATTGTAGGAATACATTCAAAGTTGGGAAATTATTTATAATTGAATTATTAATATATCAAAATCTTGGCAGTTAAAGTTGGCCAATTTAAACGATTTAGGGCTCATTCGATAGAGAATTAAAAATTAGCTGGACTTTGCTACTGGCGGTACCCCTCTATCGTATCCCTGGAGCTAGATAAATCGATTTTATTTTTGGGTGATTTGTTAAGCTGATTTTAATGCCAAAATTAAATTCGATTTATCTCGCTCCAGGGATGCGATAGAGGGGTACCGCCAATAGTAAAGTCCAGCTGATTTTGATTCTCTATCAAACAAGTACCATATTGTCTAGGTTTCAACACAGTTAACTGCCACGAATTTTAAATGTAATTAATTAATTTATTAATAATTTTCCCAAATCAAATGTATTCCTATAATATTAATAATTAATAAATTAATATTTGCAGAAAATTTCTTCAAAAAAGACAAGGTAGAAATATTAATATTGATTAAGAGGTTAATGTAGAATGGAGAATTCGCTTTAAGCTATTAATGTAAACTAAGTGTAAAAGAAAAAATAGGCAGCAAGAAAGAGCGCTTCGACTTTATTACTAAAGAGTGTGGCTTACCTTCCCAAGATAAATTGTTCAAACATTTACTTTTTTAAAAGCATAATTACTGGAGTAAAAAAGGTAAGCTCAAATGAGATTCAACTAATATAGTACTTGAAGAGGTCAGAAATAATGAAAGCAGCTGTCCCTCAAATTGAAGGTCTTACAGCAGATGACCTTTTAGATTATGCAAAAGAAAAATCCAGTTTGGTCAGATATCTCCCAGACCAATGTGATCGGCTCCACCTCGATAAAAAGTGGATATGTGATGTCCTTCTCTGTCTTGATAAGTAAGGAGTGAATCAAATGATACTTGATGCAAAATTTAAGAGGCGACAGAAGCTTGACTAGTCCTAAAACCAATTGGTCCACATGAGGCCGGAGCTTACGGATGCTTTGAACAATTCACTCAATTTCAGTGGTAATAATATTTGCTATTTAAATCCCTTCAGTTCATAAGGGGTGGTCAGCTCGTTTGATTAAGCAGACATCAAAGAGAAAACGAAGAGCAAATGAAGAAGAAGAGGTTAAAAGAGCATTGAACTTTCAAAAGCTCTTCATCAATAGTAATGACCTCGTTGTTATAGTAAAGCAGCGAAGAAACAAAGAGCCTCGTCATTACATGAATATTTTCACCATTGGACCTGTTCATCTGATAGATTATTCTAAACATATCTTCATAATGATTTTCAGAGCAAGCTGTTTCGAGGTTGAGCAAAATTCGAACAAGCTCTTGCTGTTTCTCTTTAAAATTTATTCAATAAACTTTTCCCTAAAATTTGGCTCTATAATCATGTACTCTCTAATCTTACTTGAAGTTACTTCGCTTTGGATTTTGGCCCCATAATTCACTTGGGAGTTTATGGGATCAAACTAGCCTTCAATCGCTTCAGCGGACCTAATACTACCATTTAAGTCCGGCTTACCCTATTTTATTACCCTTTCAAGCCTTTAAACTTACTGTATGTCAGAGAGTGGAAAAATTCTTACAGATTTAGAGTGCAGCTATGTTGTTCTGTATAAGATGAACTTGTTTACAAACCTCGTTATGTCCTTCGATCCAAATAGAGGTGTGAACTTATTAAGTGACAAAATTTTATTAATGTAAAAGTTATGATCAGGTAGAAGTAGCTTTGCCGTATCGATAAGCTGAGGGTACTCAGCACCTTCGTATTTTGCTCTTCATCTTCTAAGGTGAGAAGCCTCAAAACAAAAATTTTAAGTGTCCAGTTCCATCACTGGCCTGATTTCTCTATTCTAATCCTCGGTATTTAGCCCTTCTTTGAGTTTAAACCCACTTAAATCAAAGTAATTTGACGTAGTTTAGTTTCTCTCTGATAGTAATTCGTTGAAAATTTGTTCCTTGATTTGGTTTGTGCTTTGAATCTACATTTTCCGCTAATTAGATTTTAAATTTATATTTAAACATTACTTAATAGACTTTAAAGGTCTTAATTAATTCTTAAATAATTTCTGAGAGTTTTAATAGCCTAATTTACTCATTTTAGATGCTTTTTGACATTTTCTCTTCTTATCAGCATTCAAATCGATGGAGATGCTCCCATCTCTTCACTTGGACTAAGTATGTCCAGATAGAGTAGTTTCAGCAATATTTTAATATTGACTGCCGATTTACAAGAGTTCTCACTCTTCGTAATTCAAATATTTAAATTATAATTACAGCAAATAATTGGTAGATTAATCCTCTTTCTAAAAGTTTCACCTGTAAATAAAATACATCGATAATGATACATTAGTAGCAGCTTTAGGAGGTAAAACGATTGATTAATTAATTTAAAGAAAATTATTAGACTTAATAGATGCAGGCTATAGTACCAGAGATTAAATTAAATATTTAAGAATTCTTAATTCAAAACCTAAAGAGCATTATTAATAATCTTGAATAATAAACATAATATGAAGGGCGGTAGTAGTCCAGACTTCCCCAAATAATAATAATTAAAATTATATTAAATAATAATGATGCAACATAAATAGGGAGTGAACGGATTTCAGCAAGCGGATTTCGAGTTCTACTTTGGATATTATAATATTATAAACAGAGAACAAGCTTAATTCAAACTTTCTTATTCTAAATATTTAAATTAAATTTTAAATTCCAAATTTTTTCCAGTTACACTACTTTATATGGAAAAGTGTTGATTTAAAATTGCAATTTAAATAGGTTAGACGTGATTTCTAGGATGTGTAAAATGCCGGAGAGGTTTTTGTTTGTGAAAGCGAAGTTGAATAGCTCATAAATCTTAATGATTTAATTAACAGATGAATATAGAAATGAATAAGTTTTAGCATGATAGTTTTTATCTTTTAGGTTTTTTATTCAAAATTTTAACCAGATTATTCTTGTTTGTCATTTGATGCTTTACAAGGATCGTTTTATATTTTAATAGATAGTTTAATGAATTGAGTATTATATCATCCTTGCTTATTTTCCAAAGAAATTTGAAGTCACAAAACATTTTAACTTATAACTTATAAATTTAGAGAGTTTATTTTTTTTTTTAAATGCTTCAAAGAATTATAACCATTCAATTTTAAATTATCTAGGTAATTATTTTATTTTCCCAGAATGATATATTTGAAAAACTGTATCAAATTTTCTTATTATCTGTTTCTTGTAGTATTCCATAATATATAGTAATTTTACAATGAATGATAATATTTGTTGTAAGTCTGATTCTAATCAACGAATTAAGCAACACCTGATATGTATAAAATAAAATGAATCTAAGAGATGCTTACATTGAGTAAAATTTGGTACAATTTCCAAAAATTAATTAATAATATAAAATTTATACACGCTATTTTAATCATAATCTTTTTTAAATATAATTAAATGGCACGTATCTCGAAATCGATAAAATTTTGAGATACGTACCATTTAATTATATTTAAAAAAGATTATGATTAAAATAGCGTGTATAAATTTTATATTATTAATTAATTTTTGGAAATTGTACCAAATTTTACTCATTCTTTCAACTTGTCAAAATTATCAACAATAAATACAATCACTCATCAACTAAGAAAGATTATTTTCAAAGATTTGCTACATGACTTTAATCTTATGTTTGTGCAATATATTATTTAAAAAATTCCTCAAGCTAAACTCACTTAAATTACTAATATTTTAACCCTAATCCCCAAGATAAATCCTATTTAGTGGGAGTAAACTAATATCATTTGAAAAATCAATCAAACTGGTGTTTTACAGTTCTTACTGTCGAAGTTTATTGAAAGGAAGACAAAGTATAAGCTTATTGTCTCTCTTCAATTAAAAAATAAGAAAAAATCAAATTAATTACAGTATACTTATAAGTATGATAATATTGAAAAGATACTTTAACATTTTTTTTGAGAGAAGTTATTACTTATTTTGATTGGGAAAAAAAATCAATAAAAAATATAATTAATAATATAAATGAAAGAAATCATCTATGACCATTATGATGGAGACTAAAATTGGAGTGATACAGAAAAAAGAAGAATAAAAAAATAAGTTCTACAAAAACTCATCAAACTATAAAACTTAGAATGATCTCTGAGAATAATAAGATTACTTCAGGACTCTTACAATAAAATCAAAAATAATTAATAGAAATTAAGAGATTTAATTTAATAAGGACATTAGCAACTATATATATTTGGAATAATTATAAGTAATAAATTGTAGAAATACATTTGAATATTGGGAAAATAATTAAAATTAAATTTAATATATATCAAAATCGTGTCAGTTTAAAATGACCAATTTAAACGATCTTGAGCTTATTCGATATTGAATAAAAAATTTGGATTTTTCTATTAACGGTTTTTGTTTATAGCATCACAGTAGCGAGATAACTCGACTTTAATTGGATATCTCTAAATTCATTAAGTTATACCCTCCAATTAAAGTCGAGTTATCTCTCTTTTAGAATGCGATAAACAACTAACACCGCCAAAAGTAAAGTCCGGCTAATTTTGAATTCAATATCAAATAAGCCCTAGATTGTTCAAATTGGGCAACTTTAACTGTCACGATTTTGAGTTAAATTAAATTAAGTTTTATTTATTTTCCCATATTCAAATAAATTTTACAATAGTGGATTCAACTTAATATTTCAATTGTTAATAATTAAAGCAAGTCTTAGAAGATATTCATAACTTAGGTATGAAATTTTAGATTGAAGTTCAACTATAAGATAGATTCGACAATAGAGAATTGAATTTATCACTAGTTTACAGCCATAATCTATTGAATGTACTCAGCAGTTGAAATTTCTAACAAATTAGACAACTAATAACAACGAGTGGCATCATTTTATTCTAACTATCTCGAATTCAACACAATGTGTTGCAGGATGTATAGATACAACTGATGACATGCTAAGAAAGGTAATTGTAATTATGTTTAAAAATATAGGTTTCATCCCACTAAGTCGTGTCCTGATAAGTGCAGTTTCTTAAACCAGACAAGAGCGTTGTTCAACTTATTTTTAAATGCCTTTAAAAACATTAATATTTCATACAATCCAGATTAACAACTTATTTGATATAAAGGAAAATCTTGTTCAAGCAAAATATAAATAAAAATATACTATGATTATCAGTTCAAATTCATAATAAAAAGCAACAATGTGCCCATTACAAACAAGTTATACAAGAAAAGTAGAAAACAGAATAAAGAAAAATCACGTAAAAGAAAAGAAAACAAAAGAAGATGAAAGACTCAGTATATGCAAGAACTTAATTTTCTTTAAATTACTATTCTCTTTTATAGTGTTTTTATTATTAAGCGATTTTAATTAAAATGGGGAGACTGTTAAAATTAAATATAAAAAAGAGATCAAACAAAATTATGATCATCTCAATACACAAGAGTTAAGATCCAACAGTCACTAATTTGAATTAAGTTTAAATAGATCTTTATTTAACTTTAATGTATTAATCAACTAACTAAAAATGGATTTTTTGTTTTTTTTCAACTTTTCTGACTTTTTGTATTTTTTGTTCATCGATCAAGTAGATGCTGCAGCTGATCTTCAAGTTTTTTTATAATTTTCATAGATATCTTCAGGGTATCTTCATATCTTCCTTAAAAAATTTAAAGTGTGGAGAGTGTGGAGTCCAACATCAACAAAAACAGTAGAAATAGCAATAATAATCTAAAAATCAAGCATTATTATGAGTCTGGTTGAAATTCTCTAGAATTTCAAAATTTTATATAACTGATTTTTTCTTAGTTTTTATCAACATCATCTTCATCTTCAACATTTGGGATCACATCTAAGACTTAAATAAAAACAAGATGTTTTAGAAAAATCCCAGACTCATAATAATGCTTGATTTTTAGATTATTATTGCTATTTCTACTGTTTTTGTTGATGTTGGACTCCACACTCTCCACACTTTAAAATTTTTGAGGAATATATCCTAAAGATATCTATGAAAATTATGAAAAACCTTGAAGATCAGCTACAGCATCTACTTTATCGATGAACAAAAAATACACAAAGTCAGAAAAGTTTAAAAAAATAAAAATTCAATTTTTAGTTAGTTGATTAATACTTTTAAAGTTAAATAAAGATCTATTCAAACTTAATTCAAATTAGATACTGTTGCATCTTAACTCTTGTGTATTGAGATGATCATAATTTTGTTTGATCTCTTTTTTATATTTAATTTTAACAGTCTCCCCATTTTAATTAAAATCGCTTAATATTATCACAAATTAGCTTTTGATCATCATAATTTGAAATAATAATAATAATAATAATGTGATCACATTGAGGTCTCTGGGGACCCCCGATCAATTAGCTAAAATAGCATATTTTAGGTGAAATAATTAAGTAAATCAAGATTACTCATTTCTTTTTAATTATATTAATTTATTTATATTTTAGGTACTCTACCGCATTTGATCTGTTTTGCGGTAGAGTACCTTAATTATATTAATTTTAAAATAAATTAAATTTAAATGCTATAAATAAAAATGAAATAAAGTTTGTAGAAAAAGTAATATGTAATAAAACCCCAAAGCTATTATTTACAAGATTTGGGTGACAATAGAAATTAATAAAGATATATTTAATTATTATTAATATTTGGTAGCTTTAGTAATTTATTAGAGGGTCCTGTAGTAGTAGTAGTAGTAGTAGTAGTAGTAGTAGTAGTAGTAGTAGTAGTAGTAGTGGCTATTTTACTAAAGCTACCAAAATGACGAGATCTCCCATTTAATTATTATAAATCCTCAGACCCCTATAATATTACTTTAGAATCTCTAACAACCCCACGAATCCAACATATGAACCTACTGCTCCTCAATTCTAACGCCCCGCTCAGCCAGCAAGACGACCCATAGCTGCTGGAGGACCCCTCAGAGGATCTGGTGCTTGACCATCTTCAGTTTGACGACCCCCTGCTAACAAAGACATCTTTCAAACAGCGCCTAAACATTCTCATCAGCAACATTCAGATGGCAAACAGAAGTCATGGGAATCTCTGACACGTGGTGAGTAGCATTCTCGGCACGCGCTCCACGCTCTCCTATTCGACACTAGTGGACGAGGCTTTGGATAGGGTTTGTAGTATTGAGAAGGAAGATGGCGGCCGCCATATTGGATGTTCTCATGATAATTCGACGCACCACCAAACCATGGGTGACTTCTTGGATCCCACCACGGATGTCACAGCACCTATATCAAGGTAAGATTCGAGCCTTTGTTTCTAACACCATATGTAGGGAAGGAGCACAACGTAACCTATTACCCAAGCTAAGCGATCAAGTGGCGAGTCCCAGCAATTTTCTCAAGAATGCCTGACGTCCAGAAACCGTTGGCTAAGAACCGCCAAGCCATTTAAGCCATTGAATGTCTGGATGGGAGTCGTATATTGAGCAATAGCTGAGCCCCACTAATCACTAAGAAAACAAATAAACAACATTTAAAGAAGCGATTGCAACAGCGCCTTAACTGTCACCATGGCTGCCATAGTTGGCCGTACCTATTAAAAGTGAACCTAAGTGGAATAGCATTCCATGGGCGCCCTGGCCTCAACTATATCGCTCTTGTGCAAAAGCACTAAACTCTAATGCCTTCCGCTAAGCGAAATCTCTATTGCTCTAGTGCAAAAGCTATTTGCCTGCAATACCTTCTAAATCAGGATTACTGGCACCCTGTTCTTTAGCTGTGCTACTAGTCTCTTTAGCGGCTGGGCTGGTGAAAGATTACCCTTAGGGGATTGAGAAAAATACCTTAAGAGACACAACAAATTTCAGAATTTTTGAATATTCCTCTATGCTATCGTCATGTGCCAATGAAGTTGACTCCTTATCTCGAAAATGGGAACAGCTGGCTGTGCAGAGATTTGTGAGTCACTAGAACAAATCATGAGCTCTCGATTGAGGTACTACTCAGCAAAAGATCATTCTCAAAAAAGGTCCAAATTGCCTGCAACACGGTATGTGAAAATCACCAACAGAAAATCCTGATGAGAAAAGTTCCTAAAATCTGCTAATTCAACGAGCTTGAAAGGGCATTGAGGAGCGACCTGGGTGTAGCGACCAAGATACTGGAGCTGAAAGCTGGTCTTGACAATGAGAAGGTGCTGCCATTTACCAGGGATTACCTCAGAGGAATCGACGAGGAATACCACAAAGAAGCAGGATTAGCTCTCACCTGGGCCAGCTTGGAGGCAAAGTCTGCGCGCAAGTGGTTGTATGAGCAGGAGTTCCAGAAGACTGTGGAGAGAGACCTAACCAAGCATGGCGTCAAGTATTCCTAAAACGATGTCAAGAAGCAGGTGGGAGAGCTCATGAAGAAGAGATAAGAAAACGTGCTAAAGAGATTCACTAAGGACCTGGCCATGCTCATGCAGAGCGCCCCCCACATCCCCACTCAGTTCCTGCAGAGATTCAAGGCCGCCATCACCTAGGACACCGTGGATTCGTTGATGAAGGAAGCATTAAAATTCAGACCAAAGGATGGAGAATGCGAAGAAATCAAGGACCTGGACCGGGAGAGGCAAGATCAACTAAAAACTTTGAGAGAGAGATTGAGAAAATTGTGAAGTGAAATAAATGATATTAGGTTAAGAGTAATTGTATTTTGATTAAATTCTATCGTTTACAAAAAATTGTAAATAATAGCTTTGGGGTTTTATAATTATTAATAATTAAAAATTTATAAATAAATATTATTGCATTAAAAATATTCAATCTTTAATTCAAGTTGCTATATAGAGCGAAATTCTCAGTTTATTTAAATTATCTATATTTATTCTTTATACATATTACTTTTTCTACAAACTTTATTTCATTTTTATTTATAGCATTTAAATTTAATTTATTTTAAAAATTAATATAATTAAGGTACTCTACCGCAAAACAGCTTAAATGCGGTAGAGTACCTAAAAATATAAATAAATTAATATAATTAAAAAGAAATGAGTAATCTTGATTTACTTAATTATTTCACCTAAAATATGCTATTTTAGCTAAATAATATGTTTAAGTATATATAAGGGTCAAGCCCTTTCATTAGTTAGGTTTTAGATCATTAGTCAATATCTAATGTCTTTTTAAAAACTCCGTGATTTCAACTCCTCTGATTTTGTTTGTTCTCCATATATCTCTTTTTCTGGTCATGTCTTTTGGTTTTATTTTTCCTCTTCTAATGTCTCTAGTTTCAATTAGTTCTTTTCTTATGTTTTTATGGAGTTCTCTGCAGTAGTAGGTGTTTCTTTCTCTTCTTAGCTCTTTTTTAATGTCATTATCTCTTTTAGTCTGTTTGAACTCAACTCTTTTCCAAGTGAAGTATAGTTCTGGAGATTATCTTCATCTTGCTTATTTAAATCATTTGGGTCTGCGGTGTTGTGGTGTTGACTTAAGATTGTTATAAGCTTATCAAGACTAATCAGGTTCTTGTCCCATAGTTGTGTTATCTAGTGGTTATTATAAAGTAGTCTATGATAAAATTTATAAGATTACTATTTAATAATGGTTGGGATGTTGATCGGAAATTTGGTTCTGGTCAGTATCTGATCTAAAATACCGATGTTTGACGTATTGTGAGTCATACTATCTAGTAGTGAGAAGGGCGAAGAATCTTCCCTATCTAGTATAGTGAAAGATGGTGTCAAAGGTGAGCTAGTTTGAAGGTCTTGTTATAATTTCTAGTCTTGTTGCCCCTAATCTTCTAGAGTTGGAGTGAGATCAATATATAAGTTTGAGTTATTATTAGACTGTTAGTATGTTTTAGGTGGTATTTCCTCTTTTTTTTTGGAGGATTTGATCTTGCCTAGGTAGTGGGTCTGACTTGAGGTCTGTTACTTATTCAATATGGGAGTTGAAGGCCTGTTGTTTCTTGAGTTGAAAAATCTTTTTGTGTAAGGTGTTTTCTAGTACGGTAACTAAGTTTATTTCTTTTCATAGAAGTCTTAGTGTTTACTTGCGCAGTGCGAAAGTTTTTCTCTCTCAAACTATTATTTTTGCCTGTTTGTTTTTATTGTGAGTTGATTTTGAAGGTGTGGTCGTACTTATTGTTTTTTGTTCCCGTAGTATTATTCTACGAAGTCTAGGTCGTCCTCTTAGTCTTCTTCTCCAAAGGAGTCGTAGTCTATTTCATCTTACCACTGTCCTGATTCTGAATCTTATTCAAATTCGTCGTCTATCTCAACAGATGTACAGGTATTTCTCTTTTTATTTTACATTTATGATGGGATAGGTATGCTTTCCCAGTAAGAGGCCATTTCTGGACTTAGGATCCAGTCACGGAGGAGCGCTCTAGCTTCTAGCTTTTCTTGTTCGATCTCTGGTTTACATAGAGTTCTTTCCTCTTTAGGTCTACCTCTGACCTCAGCTGCTCCTAATTGGTAAATTTCGTGGAGAAATTTATTATATGTTATCTCGAACTCTGACCCCGGGTTTTGGAAATAACCCTGGTCCTTGAGGAATTTTTAGTATCGCTCGTGAGATATATCGGTCATCTCACAAGTTAATTCCTTATTTAATAATAATTTGGAATAATAATTATTCTATCAATCTTATAGATTCATTTAAAATCATGAAATTATTTTAATTAAAAATTATTAGCTTCAGTAGCATAAACTCATTTTAGAAAATAAAAATGCCCTTTTATAATACTTTTAAATATCTCTAATTTTCCATTAATGTTATAACCTTACAAAATTATTATTATAACTGAAGCTTAATAGATTATATCTATAATGATAGAAGCTCAATGCTATGCTAGTCGGAGCAACAATATTAACAGTAGAATTTCTATTTTTAAAGCTTAACAAGCAAATTTATTCAAGCATACTCAATGCCAATATCTAAGCCCTATCTCATATTTTCTCCTGCTAAGAATAGGCTATTAATTATATTTGACCATTATTTACACAAACTAAATTATTCAAAGACGGTAAAGTTACAGGGTCACACCTGGTAAGTGCAACTTCATCATTAAAAATGAAGCAAATATACACATGATTAACGGTTTATTTATTTAAGGTCTGTATATGCAGAGATTTTTCAATGGCAATGCTGATGAAGGCACCGTCTGCTAGAATTACCGAGGCTTTTGTGTTTAATATTCTAATTTGTGAGTTTATAATACCTATACTCCAACTTTAAGTGACAAAAGTCAAAGAATATAAAATTAATTAATTCATTTAGAAATATTCATTGTAAGATTTGGGATTTGACCGTCTATTTGATATCTAAAGATATGAGACAGCAAAGCAGAGGAACGCATATAAAAAGAATAGAATAAATTCTTGGCATGATGCCAAAATTCAAAATCGAATGAGGAGTGAGATCAATATATCTAGTCATCCACAAGATAAGGAATAAATGGGTGATTATTAGTATATTAAAGATATTTAAATCATTTTAAAATAAAAAATTAATAGGTAAAATTTATATTAACCATTGATTTACTTATATATTTTTATATATTACTCATTAAAAATTAGTATTTTGCACTTTTTATACTTCAAATGATAATTCCTCCGCCACTAAAGATTCCAGCAAATTACCGATAATCTTGAAAAAGTAAAAATTTAAATTTTATAAATAGAACTTAGCAGATATTTTTTGGATTAGAATGTATATTATATATGAATTTGTAATTAAAATCTTAATAACTTGTACTTATTTATTGAGAGTCCTCTAAACCCAAGTATCTCTCCATTAACTCCTCCACTACCAGCCATATCTACATTATAACTTGTACTATCACTTTTAACAACTACACTATTTCATACATCAAATGTAAGGCCATCGTTCTAAGTCATTTTCACAACTTTAAGCTAAGCATTTAAATCATATCCTATAATAAACATATAGATATATACATATTTTATCGTTAACTGTGTGTTTATAAATATGTAAGAATGCTTTTTTGTGTGGTTAAGACTGCTGAGGTGAAATTATTTGTGCTCTAAGCAAAATGAAAAAAATGCTCAACATCATTTTAAGTTCATGAAAATACAGTTAGGTACCATTTTAAAGCAACTAAAATTGTTAGAAGTTAAAGGAAAGATTGTGATAGAAGCCAGCATCAAATTGGCTATTTACATTTTTATTCGCTCCATAAGTTATGTAGGTTTCAACATCTTAACTCAAATCTGTGTACATATTTACCGCTATCTAACTGAATGACGTGAAAGTGAGGAGTAATAAATCTATGGTAAAAGTTAGACTTTTAACATCTTCAACTAATTCGTGCATTCTTCTCGGTTTAATAAATGCATAAAAATAGTTAATGAGCTTTTAGCTACTTAAAGTCACTTATATCTAAATATTTAAATGCCTAAAATGAGTATCATTATCGCAAGAAGTGATCTAATTTGCCAGATCAAATTAGTAGTTATTTATAAAGTCGAATTACTTTTAATTGTTAAATTGTTAATATTATCTTATTAGTAGTTACATTTATTAATCTAACGTGATGAATATATATTTATAACCAGAGCATTAAATATACTATAAAAGTCTTACAAACATGCAATTTAAGGATAAGTAGTAGATTACATAATGATTCAATAAAGGCCATGCACTTTAAACTTTACAGTTCCTAAATGAATTAAGGTAAGTACAAAAGTAAATCTTGAGTCATGAGTTTATTAGTATCAAATATCAAAATCCTGGCAAGGTCAACTTCTTCTAGAAATTGTTGGCACCTTAATAATACTTAACAGATTTATCTAAATTCCTTAAAGAACTTACTTTTTAAAATGTCATGGTTCTTATAGATTACTAAATATAATATTTAACAATATATCAATTGCAATTAATTTTAGTTAAAATATTAATTATCTTATATTCATGAGACAATTAGTAAATATTCAAAATTTGCCAATATGCATATTAATAATAAAGAATATAGATTTGTTATTATTATTTATTTTAATGATATATAATTTAGTATCTAAGTCAAAAAAATTCTTTTTGAGTTAAAACCCCAAGAGTAAAATTTGAATTAATTGTGAATTTGAAAAATAAATAAATACCATATTTTTATTATTATTATTATTATTATTATTGATAAAATACATAAAAATAGGAAATTGTAGATCTTTTCAAATAAAATTAAATAAACCTCTAATACAACTGTCATGTTTTTTGATTAGTCTATACTTTTAATTTGGATTATTAATTTAAAAAAATTGATTTCATTAAAGAGTATATTGGTTCATTGGTTCACAGATTGTACTGTAAATTACCCTATAAAATGTTAAAAATCAAGAATAGTCTAATCGAAAATGGTACATTGGTTCACAAAAAAAAGAGATGTACCAAAAACTGAATGTACCAATAAACCGATGTACTGTTTTGATCAATGTGATTTTTTAGAACGGTACACACAATACAAAACCCGATTAGTGACTCCCGAAGATGTGATGTGTAATGTGTTTTAAGTTTTTATTAATTAAATCGCGATGAGTGTTAATGTCTGAACCGCCTAATCTGAACCACTCCGCCTCCCTTGCGCCAAAACCGCTTAATGCTTTTCTCGTCAGTGCATTAGACTCCGACACGCCGTATCGTACCTGATCTCTATCGTCCGTGCCGCTGTGGTGACACCCGGCTACTTTCATATGCGCCATTCTAGTTTCCCTGTTTGTATGATGCAAAGCATTTGACTAGAGCACTGCTACACCGTACACCATATAATGCTAAAACAATACACCACAGCGGCACGGACGATAGAGATCAGGTACGATACGGCGTGTCGGAGTCTAATGCACTGACGAGAAAAGCATTAAGCGGTTTTGGCGCAAGGGAGGCGGAGTGGTTCAGATTAGGCGGTTCAGACATTAACACTCATCGCGATTTAATTAATAAAAACTTAAAACACATTACACATCACATCTTCGGGAGTCACTAATCGGGTTTTGTATTGTGTGTACCGTTCTAAAAAATCACATTGATCAAAACAGTACATCGGTTTATTGGTACATTCAGTTTTTGGTACATCTCTTTTTTTTGTGAACCAATGTACCATTTTCGATTTAGACTATTCTTGATTTTTAACATTTTATAGGGTAATTTACAGTACAATCTGTGAACCAATGAACCAATATACTCTTTAATGAAATCAATTTTTTTAAATTAATAATCCAAATTAAAAGTATAGACTAATCAAAAACATGACAGTTGTATTAGAGGTTTATTTAATTTTATTTGAAAAGATCTACAATTTCCTATTTTTATGTATTTTATCAATATTATTATTATAAGAGATTTGGTAGCTTTTAATTAAATTAACATAGTACATTATATATAGGGGTGTCTTGACAAAACAAAAAGCTACCAAATTTTAAAGTGTGATTTTGATTAAATTTTATTTATACTTATCTCCTTAAATGATAATAATTTTGCCTTCAGTTCTAAATATTGGATGCTGAGCCCCGATAACAGAGTGTCTCCAACCATCATTAACTTCCTCTCACCATCGCCAGTCGAGCTCGACCCACAGGTGCTGCCACCCAACCTTCGCGCCCTCCTCGCGCCATTACTTATGCCGGAGCCAGCCATTTTCGAGATAAGACTACGATTTCTACTTGACAACATAACCGTTGGCAGGAGATCTGAGACAGAGATATTGGACCTCGCTTCAACCATATTTGGCAACAACGTTACTACTCACTATAAGGAGATGGTGAACTCAATGACTCAACTACAAACGTCAGTCCGCAAGCTAACATTTGAAGATGGTGCCAACTAGAATAAGATGGACAGCGATGAGATGAAGGAGACTACTATCTGATAAGAGTTGAAAAAGCACACAGATAGAGAAGCGCCAAAAGCAAGAGGTGGGGGACCTATACAATACATTATGACAAAAACTTTGAAGGCTATGGAAGAAAACACAATAGATGCTACATTTAGACTTCCTTTAGACAACTAACTGGAGATGACATCCTCAGCAGGCCCTTGTAGAAGATGTGGAGATCCTTTACCAAGGTACTCATCACTGGGCGACTTATCTCTGGACTTAAGCAACAAACTAAGCAATATACTAAATCAAATTGAACAAAAAAAAAATAAATAAGTAATAAAAATCAAACCAACTCACAAATAACCGTTAAGCAACGAGGGTTGGATTAAAAGCTAGCATCAATATTAACGGACAACCAACTTCAAGAAATGTACGTTAAGGCTACATTGGATCAGAAGCACCTTCAAAACTACTACCTAACAAAGCTGTCACTGCTCAATGCGTCAGAAAGGAGAGAACAGGATGCACAAAGGGAACAAGTAAACTTGATAATGCTAGGACTAGACGCAATTAAACGGTCGAGGGAATCTCGCTTGAGGTTGGATACTGATTCTAAAGAATGCTGTTAGCACAAATTCTTGAGGACTCGGTTGTTCTTGAAAACGAAATACAAGAAGCATTCGAGATACTGTCTTCTCAAACCGGAGGTTAACGGCTACATCTCAACAGCTATCTCCAAGCTGCGACCACTAGTGCAGAGGCTCTTTAATGCAACAAACAATGGAATGTCTAAACAAATGCAAGCACTCTTTAATGACACTCTTCAAACTAATACCTTCTCCAAGCGCGCTCTCAGAATGGTACACGCGAGCAGAGATCGAATGCAGTATATCAGAAGATACAGTAAGTCAACAATGCCATAGTTAGAGACTCGCAGATATACAAAACATTGTGGAGTTTTGACCCTTCAAGTAATTCGGATCGTATTCCTAAGAAGACAACCATACCAGCTCAAGGTTTAGAATTAGAAAACTTAACGTGAGATTCTTAAAATGAAGAGATCAAAGAATGAAACCATATCATTAAATCATCAACATAAACAAACAATGAAAGCTAACATTAATAAAATATAAAAACCCATTTGGTTACTAAAACTCCACAAGAGCCCATTAAAATTACAGAGGTCAACATTATTTATTCGAAATATGTGACTTGCACTCTTGTTGAAACAAACGGCCTTCGCAATAGGGTGTCAGCAATTATCAAGACTCTTAAAGCCTACACGACTCCAGATGATGGAGCTGATGATTGGAAGCTTCCAATTATCAAACTGTTCCAAGAGATGATATTGGAGTGGCGCTAGATATTGAAATACAAGAAGTAGGATGTTAATAACTACCTCATTTCTCAAGAACGGCTACTAGAAGAATGGAAAGCGCTCGACTTCTAGAATTTACTTAACACCATCTCCAAATAGGTGATATCGAAGAAGGAGCGCACGCTAAAGAGCACAAGCAAATTAGAGGAAGCCAAAGCGCAATTCTCGTGGTATTGCTTTTATGCTATAGCAGTAAGAAATGCTGCACACTACAACCAGCTGCTGTTTGGAAATAGTGGAGAGGTTCACTGAGTGCACAATCGCTGTTCAGTGCAACCACAAACTCTCTACCTCCCTCTGCATGGAGATGATAATAGGTAACTTTTGCTTGGATGTCAAGCGTAAGGAACCTAAGATAGATAACTCTCACAACGCAGTTGGAAAGAGAAAGCTTATAACTTACTGGCAAATTAACAGTAAAATGTAAAATCACCTCACAGCGTTGAAATAAATGGAGCACCAAGCTGCTTATGTCCTAAATGGTCACCAGGTGAAAATCAGCACAATTAAAGTTGCATCAACTTGGTTGGAATCCCCTCCTCATGAAATTGAAAACTACCTGGAATGCGAGAAGCAACAAGCAAACCAACTTTATGTCAATTTTATTGGGAAGAGTAATATTGACCAGATACTGTCGTCTCGGGCATTCTTGCTGCAGGATGATGACAGCAGAGATATTGTGTTTGATAAGGGACTGAGTGTATAATACATGCAAGTCAAAAGTAAAAATTCCGCTACCCTTGATCCAGCTGATGAAACTGGAAATCATCAAAGAGACATAAATCGAATGCTTCTGGTGTGGAGTATAAGATTGAAGAACGATAAGACTAAGTTTCGACTCTCTAATTGCTGTCCAAGAGATGACAAATTGGTCAATCAAGTTTTACAATATATATATTTGAATACATTTATTAGTTCAGATAAGCACAGAGTGTAAATATAGACACTTTTTACTTCTTAGACACTCACCCACACACTTGTGGATTATAATTGATTCAATGATGTCTATGTTTTGATAATCTTCATAATATTAATGTAATGTATAAAACAGAGTCACAGAGAATTAAGTCTTTATTTCCATGAAAATAAACAAAGAGAATTAAACTTACACTAAAGACTTGAAGTCAATTGAAATTCCTTTGGGAGATGCAGTATAAATTTAATAAACAGATGTTAAAATATTCTTATCGAATAATACAGCATGATTTTCATATACTGCAATGAAATAACTAAGATGTTAACAGCTAATTAAGTACCATTAGCTCGATTTAAAATAAAAAAAACAATAATACTAAAATAGATTTGAATCGAAGTAATTTAAAAAATAAATTATGAATCTATATTGAAATATTTCTAACTGTCACTAATTACAGTAGGTACTAAATAAAATTAAGTTCTGGCTGCTTACCGTTATGTTTCAAAAGCTACGCCTCATCTGTTTATTGCTTTTTAAGTGATAATCGTTTCTTCTGATGTCATTTGACTGATTTGACCAATTTGACTGAGATTATATGTTGTCAAATTTAATACAAAATGTAATATGTGATTAAATTTAGCCGAATATAATTAAAAACATCAGGAGTAGAAATGGAAGTAATAAAAACCCCAAAATCACTTAATGAGTTTTATAATTGTTTTGGTTAATGAGGGTAATGTTGGGGATTAGGGTTTATTTTTGTTCGGAAGTATCATTTTCACTCTATGTATGAAATTTTGGAAGTATTTTATGATTATTTTCTTTATACTCAACTTGTATGTTATCATATTTACATACATATTATAGCATTTTTATTAAGAATAGATAAGTTTGACTTACATTAATTTCTACTTTACATTATTTTCACAAGTTATCACTTTAACTGATCGTTTTTATGAAATTAGACTAGTAAATCTTTTCAAAAATTTGGCATTTATGAACATATATATTTTTTTTTTATCATAAAGTATTTTCAAATTCGATACAATACTTTTATTTCTTTTACCTTACGTTATTTATTAACATATTTTTGTTCAATACAAAAGAGTTTGTTAACTTAAGTAATATTAAAATAAAAAATATGCATAAAATGAGTCATTTTAAGGTGTTTAGTAGATTTGATTTTGTCATGTTTTAGTTTAAGAATTGATATAAATGGAGATCAATCTTAAAATTTTGTAATTCTAATTTCACTAAAATTTTATACACCTATTAAATATGGACAACTTATAGGAAGTCAACCAGGTAAAGATATGTGGAAAAAGTTTGTAAAAAAACTGTAACAAGGTTCAGAGATGGATCTCCATTTTAACCTATTAAATTCTATTAAATTAGTATAAATTTGTTTAAATTTAATTAGTACCGGCACTAAATCCTTTTAATTGTTACCAATTTAATAGTACCAAAACTTAATTAGTACCTAGTTTAAAACAAACGAGGTTTTAATGAAAAAGTTTTCAAAATGATTCAAAATTTAATTGTTACCAGTACTAATCTTAAATTATTCTTAATTGGTATCAAAACATTTTAAAATATGGAGTTCCCTAGAATAATAAGAAGATGATTTCATAAAATTTGCTATTCTAATTAAATAAACAAAGCAAATAATTAATGTACTATCATTAAAATTTTCGTATTGAAATAATTTTTACATAGCATTTATGTAGAAGTTGTGATGATAAAAAATAAAATATTAAAGATCTCAACCATGAAAATAATAAATTACATTGAATCTAACAACAAAAAAGAAACTAATCAAAAAGAAACCCTAATCCCCAACATTATCCTCATCAATCAAAACACATATAAAACTCATTAAGGGGATTTGGGATTTTGAATGCGGACCTCTGTTACATCTGCACTCTGTATAGCTTACAACTTGTAACACTGATAAAAGTGAGAGAGTAGAGTTTTAATAGTATTAACTACAATTTCATTTTCAAAGTAAATTTAAGTTATTTTAAGCATCGATAGGTAGGTAGTATTAATATTTTTTACAATTTCATTCAATATTACATAAGTTATTGATTAAATTAGAACTAATATTTCCATCATCAGGTACATTTTTCTATTTATCCTCTTACAACATTTTCTACTACTTCAGAAACAGTCATTGCTTACTCTTCTTAAAACATTTAAATTTATATTTGGAAAAGTGATATTTTTTCACCTTTGATAACAAATAAGATTGCTAAGCCAGAGCCACTTAACTACTAGTAGTTTCAAGCTATCTGCCACATTATCTATTACAACAATATTTTTAGTCCATGATACTAATTGATTTCTAGAAAAATAAATTAATTTATGTATATTTTATTGAAAACTTCAATCTTAACTATTTATAACTCTTTTTAAAAGTAAATTTTAATAATATAACTTAATTATTTCTTATCGAAACCAAGAGCAAAATGTTTTTCTTACATTATTAAGTTCATTTTATTTGTTGAATATTTATTTTTGGATACGTAATTTAAGTTTTTAACTAAGCTTTTTTGGGAAAAACTATAATTAAATATTTAAAACATCGCAAAAATAATTTAATTTATTAGTAATTTTCCAATTTAAATACATATAAATTACAGTTTATTAATTAATCTTAAACTTAACAAGCATTAAACTCTGCTTTCAAAAGAATTAAACTATTTATTTATCATAGAATATTTTGATATTTGACATATTTATATATTAATAAATTTAATTTATAGATATATATATATTTATATTAAAGCAATGAAAAGTGATTAAATTTAAAACTTTTAAAGATAAATTTACAAACACTATTCTTTTCTCTAATTAAATAGTGACATTGATTGCATATTAAAATACAATAAATAAAAGAATAGCCACTAATTGAAATAATTTATACTTTGGGGTTCCTGATTGAAATTAAATTATTTTATTTTATTTATATCATCCCAATTAATACTCTGCTTTTTAAACAAGTGCAGTCAGCACTTCAATAAACTTCTTAGAAACTCTTATATTGTATACCAACCTGACAGATGACAAATAAGTTTTATCTAAATTCAATGATAAAGCGCAGAGACATGCACTTCAGTGATGTCTAAAGCTCAACTTGTAACTAAGGCAATAGAATAAAATCTCCTTATATCCAGGATGTAACTATAATTATAATGAAATTAGAAAGAGAATTATATTTTAAAGAATTATATCATTATCAAAACTCAAATTTGAAACTATGCATATATTATGACTATTATCTATTGATATAAAAAATTATAAATTATAATATATTTATGAATAAAACTTTCTATTTCTTAATTTAAGTAAAATCATTGATAAAATAAATTATTTTTAAATGCTTTAAATGTGGAATACTTCGCATATTGTTAAAAATTAGAATATTTTATTCAAATCTTAGCTTGATTAATGAAGCATCAGACAGTAAGTTCTTCACTTTTAATATTATTAATTACATAATAAAATCTGATAATAAAATTCTTTCTTGCCACAGATAGCATTTTGTGTTGATTTAAAATAATATATATATCTTTAAATGATTTAAAATTTTTATTTAAAAATAATATACATAAAAGTAATTTTGATTTTTTTTGGTTTATTAGATAGAAAAAAATGAAAATCATTCTAGCATTTTCAGTAAAGTTCTGTTTGCTTTAAATTATTTGTAAGATTAATAAAAAGTAAACTCCCTTGAATTGAAATTTAATCTTAATATTTTATATCCCAATTTTAGAGTTGGATTTTTATACAAAATATATCATGAACCTCAATCCAATAAATTTAAGTTTACATTTATTCAACTAAATATCAAGTAGCAGCTCCAATTATAGAATCTTTGTTTGTACAAATTACTAAAAATATCCTAGAGTTTTATGATGTTTATCTCACATTTTCATTTAATGTGGTGCTGATTGAGATTCAATGAACAGCAATATTTATATGTGTAGGTACTCAGTAGTAGATCTTTATTTCACCACTTTTCTAAAAGACTTCTTAAAATATATTTATAGTTAAAATGATAAATATACGATCGAATATATTGGACTTACTAAGTAACATATATAAGAAACACAAGCTCAGCGTACAATGTGTCATGTTAATTGAATATTAATGTCAGATAATATAATTTCTATTAATTGATGTTTATTGACGATTTAATGATGCATGATGATGTTGAGAAATTTTATTTTTAAGAGATCAAGCAAGTCGGAAGAATACCTAGAAATGCAGCTCAAGGATTCAGAGCTCGTTGAATATATCAAATAATGGAAATTAATTTAGACTTTATAAGTATAAAGAACGGACATTAACACAACATGTAAAAACGAATTCTCAATATTTTTTGACTAAAAATAAATAATGTTTTCCGATAATCTTTCTTATTCATAAATACTGAACATTATAACATTATCACGTTAAGAAGGATATTTAGAGGTAACGATTCCAGAAATGACTGTTTCTCACATTTACACACGCACTATAATTTGATTACGAAAATCTCTATGAAGGAAGATTAATACAGTAAAACTCAGATGAAGATTTTTGAATTAGGCAAAGCATTATTGAAACTCTTGAAAAATAGTGAAGTAAAAATCATTCTTGTCTTGCAGGAAAAACTAAACTCAGCTAAGTAGTAATTGAAGAGATGACGACATTTAAATAAGTTATTCATGCATTAGCTTTTTAATGTAATTACTCTTTATTACTCTGATCATCTGCTTAAATTATTTAAACTGACATCACTTTTAATAATATTTATGATTAAGAAAACGTTCCAAAGCTTTTTATAAAATTTGCGATCTTTTATTTATTTACATAACATCTACGATATTATAATTTTAATTTAAAGTCTATATTTTATATTTGATAGATCTACATAGTTTCATCTAATTTTTTTCAAATAATACTGTGTTATTGGTGATGGTAGCAAAGTATATATTGTTTTTAAACTGTACTTATCCATAAAATATCTTCTATAATTTAGCAGGACTCTAAAATTAAAAGGTATATTTATCAGAATTTCTGATAATGATGATAAATTTGGTTATTATAACATGACTTTCTTATCTATAACTGTCTACTGTAGTCTTTTAAATTCTGAAGATTTGTATAGTAATATTTAGTTACACTTCAGCTGTGATGAATTGATTAAATGAAGTCATGTTAAATTAAAACAATTGTATTACAACACATCACTGTCTTTTGGTGGTTTTATAAATTTTCAGCAGATATAACAAGCAATTTAATTGGCATTAATGCTAATATCATCATTATAGCTACTCCCTAACTTTACAAGTTATGACATCAATTTAAAGAGCAAATTTATTGAAAGGGAGATACTTATTTCAGATCTGTTTCTAAAGGTGGCTTGGAGTACATACCTTCTGAATTAATTTTTTAGCTGAAAACCTACAAAAATAAATTTGCTCTTTTCTTAAATTTACTAAGAAACTGTTGTGTTCTTTAAATTGACAAATATTTGTAATAATAACTGCATTGTTATAGAAATTACACTGAATAAGTATGATTAGCAACCTGATTTATTAGCACTTAAACTACAGAGGAATGCGCATTTGTCATATTCAGAAAAATTACTTAGAATTACCAGGTGAATGATATAATAATCAAAAATTGTAGATTATAATCATATATATTAAAAATCTATTATACTTGAGCAAGTGGAATATGTAAATATAAATAAAATGTTAAGCATGGCTTAAGTTTTTCTAAAAAGATAAGTTAAAATTTAACAATACTAGTTAGATATCTTTTAATTTTTAATTCTACCAATATTAAATGCCCATTATTTAATAAATTAATTTTATTGGATGAGATCCTTAGGTATAGTATGTATGAAGAAGAATCAAAAAAATTTACCTTAATACATTTAAAAATTAATTAATAAATCTATACGAGATAAAACCCCAAGAGTAAAATTTGAGTGAAATTTGTGAATGTAAAATTAATCAACAATTTATCAAATGCTTGTTTATTTATCAAATCACTCGTCAACAATTTTGCAAATCTTGTCGTATTACTTCTTCTACTTTTTGTCATGGTTGAGCTGCCTGCCACGTTGGCCTGAATAAAATATTAAATTAGAAAGTTATAAGGATAGGGTGACTCGCAGGGGTCCGAGGTTGAAGACTTTCTAAAAGAGCTTTCTACTACACTAAGGCCTATCGAGGGCAGGTAGGGGGTTGCTGGGCGCAACGCATGAGGGACCAGTTGGGGGGTTCAATCTGCCAGATCCTAGACTCCTCGTGTCGTCTGAACGCTAAGGATTTCCCTGCATAGATGAGTTACCTGGCTTGAGTTCAGTTTCCTTGGTAATAGGGAGCAGGATGAAGGTACGCTCTGCCATCGAAAGTGAGAAGACGGAAACCATTGAAGCCAGCGATAAGGATTTTTCTCCCACACCGGGTTAGGGTGCTGAAGCTACCACAGCGAAAGGATAGGGATTACGTTTCCAGCAGCGGTGGGACCGGTAAGCGTTTTTCTTCATCTTCTGTTACTCAGATGGATCTCACAAGCTCTATCCCCAGGTACAACTGTGGTGACATCTTGATTTTGGGAGAAGACTAGGCAATAGCGAGAATGGTTTTTTCGGAGATTTCTACTTTATGACTGCCACGTCATGGAAGTTTGCCATGTCAACTCACTCAGATAAGTCTACGTCACGACTAAAATTGATGGTTTGATTTTAGTATTAAACAGTGATATGTTAAAATTATTTGATTTTAAATCATTAATCAAAATATTGGCCTGAATATTGTTCTTGAGCACAATTTCTTGTATATGCCACTGTCTCATCTTGTCAGTCGTCTCTTTTGGCCAGCAGTCGGAAAAGTGATCGATGATGGCTCGGGGTGCCCAGGGATTCACCTTATAGACCTCCAGTAGCCACACGTACACCTAGACTTGGCTCGCCTCCTCTAGCTTCTCGATTTCGGCGTTGATGACATCCTTTTGGACCTGGCTGGGTGGGCGTTGAAGTCATTAGGATTGGTCGCGACGAATTGCTCTCTCAATTCTTGGGTGATGCGGGTTACCTGTATGGTGAGGCATAGATCATGGCATAATGCCACGCGAACAGGAGCCTGTCATGATCCTTAACAGGAATTTCATAATTCTCAATGATGCTTTTGTAGGTGGGCTAGTCCTTTGGGTAATGTATCTTGTCAAAGTGCTCACAGACACGTGCGAACCAGCAATAGGTTGCCTTCATGAGCTCAGCTCTTCTCCATTCAGCAGAATCCCTCTTTTGCTCTTGTGTTTTACCTCTTAACAGAATCTTAGTATTTCTAGCATTCAGTGTACTGTCCTTCAAAGCAGATGCAATTGCTTCTTTGACATGCTCATCTCTCTAGATCCGACTAGTTGTTATGATCTTGGCTTCATAATCTTCGCTAATTTGGGTTCGCTGATGGTTTCCTGTATCTTGAGCTCCAAGTTCCTTTGCTTTACTTTCTTCGAAGTTTATCTTAGAAATTTCTGGGACTCTTGCGAGGTATTTCAGGTCGTCCTTTCTTAGGGACATACTGCCCTCCATGATGAGAGTCCATTCCTTTTGGAAAGCCTTCTTGAATTTTTCAGGTGGGTTATCTTGAACCATGTCAATGATGTTGAGATAGGCCACTCCCTTCAACCATGATAGAACGAGACGATTTTTGCTAGAACACTCAAATGCATCGCGTTCAGCAGTGTCCATAATGTACCACTTCCCAGAATCCTTAACGAATGCACCTGCGTGAGCATCTTTCTTATCAACATGGGATTTATCTGGAGAGAGAATATCAACTATCATTTGAAAAAGGTGTCTATCCTTTGTGAGGTGGCTCTGCAAGAACTATGGAAACTTAAATAATATATTCTTTCTGTAGTTGTCCAGCTTCGTAGTTGTGAAAGAGTGAATGACCTCAGGACTGTACCAAGTTTCTTTCTAAACATCATAGATGATATGATGAAAATTCTTCAAAGAGATGCTGTGTTCCACAAGATACTCTGGTTTACGAATTTGCACCATATGAGCTCTAGATTGATAGAGGGCGACGAATTTCTAGATACTGTCAAATAAGGGACCTCCTGCGAACATATTGATAGCATGCACGATACACGCAAACTGATTTTAGTCAGTCCTACCTGGATGCAATTTTGTGTTGGCAAATAATTTGGATGGGTCCATCTGTTGATGATTTTGATAGAGTTTTGTGCATTCGAACTCCTTTAAAACTTCAAGATAACGATTTTCTCTGAAATTCTTGCCAGTCTTTACAACATACTCTCTATAGTCTTCTTCGGCATCAGGATCTCTATCTTTTTACTATGCAGATTCTTCCCAACCTTCAGCAATGTGACTGTCTATTTGGTACTCATCAAGAGAGTCGAGCAGCATTCGAGTCTCATTCTCATCATCATTATGATTTTAGCCGTGTTCCCGCTGCTCTTCCTCTTCTTCACTCTTGCTCTAATCCTCCTTCTGTCCCTTGATTTCCTCTTTTTGTGAGTGCCCTGCCACCTTCTGAGAGTTTCCATAGTCACTATGCTCTTGAGAATCTAGCGAGCTGCTGTCCGAGTCCTCGTCATCGCTTGAACTGGTCCCTTCTTCCATGTTTCGATCTGAGCGTGCCCCAGCGTAGATGTTCTAGTAGGGGTGGTCGTGGAGCTCTGGCATCTTCTTACTGATAAATGTCTCTACTCTGGTTCGGTCATTAGCATACATCAGCTGAGTGCTCCACCCACACAGCCTTTCCTCGAGGGTCGTTTTCAAAGATAACCTTGGCGTGGATGGTATTCCTGATGGCCTTGGCGTCGAGGATGTCTTTCACTCTGTAGACCTTTCCCTTGCCCAGTGGTGTTTGCTGCTGCTTCTGTTGTTGAGCGCGCTTGCTTTATTCTGAATAGGACTCCATAACTATTTTCAAAGTTTATATATTAAATCAAATTATAATTTTAATAGGGTGCCCTAATTTTTAAATATTGGGGATTGGGTTTTAATTGACTTATTATAAATTTTATTACTAAAAGCTTGCCTAACTTACAGAATCAGTGTTGCAGGCGAATTGGGGATTAAATACGTCATTGAGAACTTGAAAGTGTATTCGAGAGCCCTTGAAAAGACGCACCAGCCTCTAGTCACCGACACAGAGAAGTATTCCCCTCCGAGATAAACGCGAAATGTAATTGCACATAGATTGTAAGTTGAGAGGAGTATGGGTGATTCGTGAGCACTTGGAGGGAGTGGCTAAAATCAGAATCGGTTACAGAATCAGACCTCCTGCAGGCTCAGGTGCTTCAGGGCATAAACCAAAGAGCATGCGAACTCGCCAGTGAGCCTCTGCATGGCCAGGGCTTGTGCATAGCGCCGCAGCCGCTTCCTGTAACTATTTAAGGGAGGAAATGCTTACTTCGTGGAGACGGACAGGATCATGGGGTTGAGGTCGCAGCACTTAATGAACCTGAATGACTTTTCTACTGGAGCCATATAGTACTAGTAGGGGCCCAGAAACAGGATAGGGATGATTAGCTTCTTTAGGACGCCATAGGTGTAGCTGCTGCGGTGGTAGGAGGCATTGTCCATCAGCAAGAGGGAGTGCGATCGCCAATCTTATTCTTAATGATCTAAATGATCTACAAAGTCCTTTATTAAAGCAAAGAACGTGTGAGAGTTAGTGTAACCCACACTAACATTGAACATGAATTTACCCATATTCAAAGCAGCTGCTGTTATACATAACCTGTTAATGCGTCGCTGTGACGATTATACATTCTATTGTTTGCCTGATATCCATGAATAGCTTCTGCAGTCTGTATTTTAAATGATATTCTCATCTATGTTGTAAATAGTGGATGCTGAACAGTAAGTTAAGCTTGTATGAAGTATGCTGATGCAATTTAGCGTTACAATCTGGATTTCATACTGTTATGGTTTGGTGTGAGGTGAGAAATTTTGTGATAGCGCATGTGCATATCATTCTTCAAGAACTTACTGATGCGATACTGACACAATTACTCACTCAGTTGCTACTTTACCTTGTTCATAAATTTTCCTGGTTGTAATTATGCCTAGGCCGTTATCGATTGTTTCGCAGATGCAGGGTATGATATCTTAACTTAGATAAAATTGCTTTCGACCTCTCTTCTGAGGAATAAGTTAATGGGGTCCATTCTTATCAAGCTTTAATAGTCTTTTAAACATGATATCGACTAATACCAAGAAGCCCAGAGATACAAGTCTGATCAATATGCTTTTTGTTGTAAAGTTGTACTAGATCATTGATGCTACTCCATTCTAATTGATGAGTAATATCCTTATAATGACGGCCCAAAGGTCTTCCATGTAGAGACTGTTAATTGGAATATTGGATGGTTTTATTGTTTATGACCTCTTAAGATTTTGAGCTTAGGTTTTCTTGTCCAATCGCGGAGTGATTTTGATTTTTAAATAAATCATTGGTGGGTGAGTGATCAATCAAATTTCCTACATCCGAAAATGCCCAGTCTCGCACAAGATATGCTAGTCAAAGAATTTCTTTATCTGGTAAAAAGCTGGAATCATATTCATTTGATTTGAGGAACAAAGTGACTTGAGACCTTGGGTCAAATATATCATAGAGTGGGCCTTTCCCAATAGACGTGTATATCCCTTCACAAAACTACTGACTTGCTCCACGATCTCCAAAGAAGAGTACTCAGCCATGTATACCTCCTCCTCCCTCTGTATTGGACTGCAGACTAACAGGCTGCGTAATACACCCATTTCCTTGTATGGCTTGGGGTTTGGGAGTTTGATCTGAGCCTTAGCAACTATGGGGACGCAAGTATTTTACACCATAGCGTACAAGGAGTCCAAAGACATTTCATCAGCGTCTTGCTAGGGAGTGGATGTAGTGAGGATTACATTATTACGAGGACGCCCCGCCCCCGTTTATTGTGTGGTTTTGATTTCGTCTGCATACTTAGAGATATCTCCAAGAGCATTCCTTATTGTTTTTAAACAAATCTCATGCTATAAAACCTCCTCAATTAAACCTTGCAAATCTAGGATTCCTGAATCAAAATTGAGGAAGTTTTTTCCTGGCACCCCCGCAGATTTTTATTAATTTTAGTATTATCATGCAATAGTAGATGAACTTCTTGGACATCCAGTCCAAGCTCTCGAGCAAGCGCGACCTGTTTCTCTTTTTGACTCAAGATGGGAAGGCCCGTATGCCAAGCATTAAGCAGACCAACTCATACCTCCTCAGTGACATTTTGAAAGGGACCAAAAATGTAAGCAAATCATTTAGAGTTGTAATTACTCATCAACATAGTATATCCGAAGAGACCAAGTAAATGTTTCTGCGATCACACAACTTGAAGGCCTCACAATCGCCGATCTTATATTATTAGCACAGGAGCATACATAGCGGCTAGATTTCCTGCCATCACCCCGCAATTGGAAGAAGATTGATAGATAGTGGCTTGGAGATATCATCAATACTGTCATACCCGACCAACTTAAAGCTAAAATTGATATAGCTCTTAAGAAGAGAGCAGAGAGACTAGCAGAGCAGCGAAATTTGAATGTGTAGCTCCGACCAGAATTTGCTGAGGCCTTCGCACATTGCTTGCACATATCGCGTAAGTCGCTTGAACTTAGTTAATTTATAGAGGATAGAGGTAGAGCAGCTGCCCTCCTCAAACCCAAATCAAGGAGAAAGCGCACTCGCTCGGAGTTTGAGGAGACGAAGGAGGAGGAATCGCTGATGAAAGCTGACAAGAAGGAGTACATGCTATAGGTAAAGCGCTTGAAGAAAGACTTCAACAACATAACCCTAGGACACCTGCACAACAGCAGTTTTAACATGGGTGTCCAGAGCCAGTTTCATAATGCGTCCCAAGAGAATTTGCCTTAAGCAAGTCAAAGCTTGAACAAGATGCAGTTTAACATTTGAGGTCTTAATGAGTCGCTTATGATGCCTCAAAATCTTTGTCATGTTATTAAATTCACCGAATCACAATGGCTTCTGGTAATTAGGTACTAGCCATTTGAATGTGAATTAGATTCTTATTTATGTGTGATTCTATATAATGATGTTATATTTCTGCTTAATACTTACCTTTAACTTAAATTACTTTCCTCTTAATCTAGTATCGAAACAGGACTTTTAGTATTAGTAGAACTAAGTGCTAAATGCAAGGAATTAATTGGCACATTACAAAATGTATTGATGAGTGTGTTAATTATATTGCTTAGAGTGAATGTGAGAGAAAATTATGATTGAGTAGTTAACTGGGAGTATTTTTGTGAATTAGTTTTTAAAGATAATTATGCGCTTAAGAGGTTTCTGAAAATCTTTTCATTCATTACAAGGGATCAAGAGTTGGTTAGTCTTCCAACTCTTCTGTGGTAGGTTATGCGATTCCAATACCACCAGTAGTTTAGGTGGCCTTAATTTAGATACTAGGAATGCCACTCTCAATTTCGACTATTTGTTTGATTTCCTCATCGAAAAGTCTCTTCAACTATGTTGTATCGATTTCACTCGATCTAAAATCACTCTTAATAAAATCCAAGAGCTCAAGTCATCTTGGAAGATAAGAGTAATCATCTCAGAAGCAGAGGTCAATTTATTTGAAACAGAGATGATAGATTTCGTTCATTCTAGACTGAGTTTAGTAAGTTGTTCAGTCCGTTACATCAGACTGATATTGCTAAATTTTGAGTTTTAAATGAGTAAACTGGGGCAACTTATATAAATCATTGAAATATTTCCAAAGTCTTTTTTGGACTTATATAGTTACTAAATCTTAATTATATGCACTTAATTGAAATTACACTAATTTAAACTTAATAAAGTCTCAATTACAAAAAACATTAGCTTCTTTAGCCTGTAGATTCCATGACGCTATCTACCAATAACTTAACTTCTCTACTCTTTACCAAGTAGACTATATAAATTTCAATAGAGAAACCTAGAGTTGTTGATAGATTGATCTAAGTGATGTTCTATTAATTGACTAAAATTTGATTGTTATTTTAATTTAAAATGACTCGTTTGAAAAATTGTTCTTTTGCCAAGATCATTATTTAATTTTATCTTTGTAAATGAATTATTTAATAAATAAATCATAAATCAAACTTCCTTTAATGAACCTGTATGCTAAAAAAATATGCAAATAGCGTATCTCATCTGAAAATATCATATCAATTGATCGCACCATCTCCACTGATTCTCTTTTCATACTTCGCTGCATAGCTTAAATAAGTGTTCTTAAAGAATTTAAATCCAAGATAAGTTTACTATTACCTAGCACCTTAATGGGATTCGGAATTGCAAATAAAATCTATGTGATCACTTAGCAAGAATTGTATAGTCTCTATAAAGCCAAAGGTAGCATTTCATTTGACAAAACAATCAGCTTTTCTTTAAGTTTAAAGTCTTTATGATGTAAAAAGTCCACAAATCTAAGAGCATTAAGTATAGCTGTATATTTCAACTTCATATGTTGAACCATCTGAAGGATCTGTGATTTTGGAACTGCAAACATGCTTATCGAAGTCTGAATAATAAGTCAGAATTTGACATTCAGTTGAAAATCTTATGCAATTAGAGTAGCTCCGCTTAAGTAATTAATTGATGTCTCTGGTCAAAATCAAAACCTCAAAACCCCTTAGTGAGGTTTACAAGTGCTTTGATTTAATGGGGATTTGTTAGGGTTTAGGGTTATAACCCTTAACTCTTCATTTTTGGGTTTTTAAGGTCCTCAAAAGAGGGTCAAGGAAATTCTTGAGGTTACCTGGAATTAAGCAAATCCACTAATTTTGGGCTTCTGAACAAGAGTGTGACAGTGGAACACCAGATATATAGTCATTTTCAAAAGTTATAGGAGGGCCAATTTGTCTATTTTTGCTATTTTTAAAATCTCTCCTGGGCCGAACCCTTCCCCGCCAACGTGCAGTCCCGAATTCATAATTTCTAAAAACTCACGAAAATACCGATTCTGGTCATTTAGACATCGCTTAGCACGAATATGAAATCCGTTTTGTCATATCTTCAAAACGCGCAAAGTTACAGGCATTTGAATCTTCTTTGATCGTATTATACTCTAATTGATTTTAAGGAATATTAGTTATTATATTTTTAAAAAGTAAGAATTAATTTAATTGAGTCTTCAATAATTCCATTAATGATTGATTACTACAAGTAAAAATAGCTGCAATATATCAATCTGGTTATTTAGACCTCCCTGAACACGAATATCGAATGATGAGAATCAATTTATCTTTAAAATGCACAAAGTTATGAGCAAAATGAGCTATTTTTGGATATTTGCTTATATAACCCTTCCTTATTTCTAAATCTTTGAATCAATTCTTGTGCTTGCACTCTTTTCATTGCATCATTCATTGACTCTCTATTGTTTACATATCTGAGAAATGATATTCAAATTTAAGTTTATTGATTTCAATTATATACCTCTGAAAAACTTACTATTAAATATGGGCATCCTATAGGAGGTCAACCTACTAAGAAGGATATGGAGAAGGTTTTGAGAACTGGTTTCAAACTTGAGAGATTGATATCAATTTCTACTGTTATAGTTCCATATTTTTAATTTTAAATTGGTACGTACTTAATTAGGAGCAGCTCCTAAAATGCTAGTACTTAATTAGTAGCACCCTAATTTTAATCATAAAATCACTAAATCCCTCCTAAACTAGTACGTACTTAATTAGGTGCACCTCCTAAAATGGTACATTCCGTAGATTTAATATAGAAATCCATTTTAATCACAATGGAAGTTTTAGTGATTAATATTTAATTTATTAATTAATTAAATTTAATGTGAAACTTTTAATCAATAAATCATTCTACCTTCATCACAGTAGAAGACTGCTTCATCACTTTTCACGATCACAGTAGTTAAAAATTATTATTCTATAACTCTCTGTGACTACGATAGCTGTCATCATTCTTACATTTGTGTCAACATTCTGACAATTGTGATTGTTTTTACTGTTGTGATTAATTTCATAAATCGGACGTTTTCTGTGATTAATCACAAAAAATCACAAAATTTGGGAATTGGGATTAAAATAATCACATTTAGAATTCTTACTCAAAAATATAAAAGTTTCTACTTTACACAGCAATTATATATTGATATCCTTACTTTTATTTCAACATTTCTATATTCTTGAGTAAGAATTCTTAATGTGATTATTTTAATCCCAATTCCCAAATTTTGTGATTTTTTGTGATTAATCACAGAAAACGTCCGATTTATGAAATTAATCACAACAGTAAAAACAATCACAATTGTCAGAATGTTGACACAAATGTAAGAATGATGACAGCTATAGTAGTCACAGAGAGTTATAGAATGATAATTTTCTACTACTGTTATCGTGAAAAGTGATGAAGCAGTCTTCTACTGTGATGAAGGTAGAATGATTTATTGATTAAAAAGTTTCACATTAAATTTAATTAATTAATAAATTAAATATTAATCACTAAAACTTCCATTGTGATTAAAATAGATTTCTATATTAAATCTACGGATTATATAATCAACTTATTAATGATAGTAAAAATGGTTACTTTCTCACCCATAATTAGAGCTGGATCGACTACTGTTGTCATTTTTCTTCTCTAACACTCTATAAACTTCCCTTGAAAACTTAATGGTTGCAGAGCTCTCTTATGTGCTCTGAGTTATAGAGGCAGTTTTATAATTTAAATTCAAATTTAAATATGAGCTAACATTTTGAGAAAAACAACAACTCTACCATCAAACCAAATGAGACTAACCTTTGGCAACAATAAAAAGTGTGATAGCATAGAACTACCAGAGCTATCACTTGAGGTCGCTGTTATTAAAATAGAAATTGATAATAGGAAAATAATGGCAAACAAGTGTGTGGGAGACAGAGAGAAAGAGAAAGGTATTAATGAAATTCCTATATAAACTGAAGAAGTAGAAGTATTTTTTTGTGAGTAGTATGAGAGAGATTTCGCTCATAAATCAAGCTGGTATAGGCATATAAAGGAGCATAGAGAAGCCAAGCCAACTGTATACTTAAAGCACGATAAATCGATGGAAAGTATGATTGCTTTGAGTGCCATTAGCAGTGTGCCCATACAAGAGAACTAAGGAAGCATCTTTTAAAAGCTCATAAAAAATAATTTGAGATTGAAAAGCATGAAGATGAATTGAAGATACTCAACAAAAGAAAAGCTAGAGAATTATCGAAAGTGGTAGAGCTTGAATAAGCAAGTGAATCACTATGTGTAAAGAAATCATGCAATCTGCTAGCATCTGAAATCACAAAGATTATGATTAAAATTTAGTGATTAAAATTTAGTATAAGAAAATTCCAGTTCTTGCCTAAATTGATCTCGAAACTTCACTCTAAAGTTATCTAATATTAGAAGACTCCTTTGAAAAGAAAGTTATCAATGATCATTCATACGCATATAAGGTGTATCCCTTCAACTACTCTTAAGTGATGATAAATATTAGATGAAGTTTACTAATGAGTATTAAGTACTCACTCAAGCAAAGTTTAAAGAGTGTAGTTATTTAATCAAGCAAGTTGCTGTTCTCCTTGCTAGAAATCATGTTGCTTTCAGACTCCCACTATATGAAATGACCTTAAGAGATTTCATTGCAGATTAAAGGAATCATGAGAGGCTTGCTTTAATAGCAACTTAAACAGTATAAGGTATTAAAGAGCTACACTAGCTAGGCTTTGTTCACAGAGATTTGAAGCCTGAGAAACTTATGATAAAATTTTCACCTGTAAGAGCAGCAATAATCGACTTCAACAGAGCCTTAAGAGTGGAAGTATCAAGGCTTGGAACTGTAATGGGAACTCCAGGATTTTATCCAGAAAGAGAAGACTGGAGAGATGGTGACTTTTAGTGGGATGTGTGGGCTTTAGCAGCAATAATAATAGAGTGTGATATGCCTCGCAACGATTACTATTAAACAAGGTGTGAAATGGATGCGAAGCAAAGAATTAAACAATTTATTGACAAAACAAGAGTGTCTCAATCAAGAAGAAAATGGCTGAATCAAAAATATTAAAATCAAACACAAGAGCAGAGATATCGATGGAGCAAAAAGAGCTGTGGTTAAGTAAGATAAATTTCAGACCTCCCACACGATCCAAAAGTGCATTTTGAGTAATTGAATTATACACATTTGGTATTTATTTCACATTAAAACTTATGAAAAAACCCCAACCCCTAACAAATTCCCTACAAATCAAAGCACTTACTTATAAACCTCACTAAGGGGTTTTGGGGTTTTGAATGGTCGTTGTTAAGACTGTAAGTATTAAATTTTCTGGAATATCTATATCAAATGTTTTTAAAAAAATCAAATATTAGGAAGATTGTAAATTCCAATTTTAAATAATAATATTACATTGGCCATCTCATTCTGATTTTTTAAATAATAGATAAAGAGGACAAACTTGCTTAGTTTACACACTTCAGCATCAACTTCACCATTAAAGAAGTATTTAATTAAATCAGTGGATGGCTCTATCACATTTCTTATATTCGCACCTACTGTCTCATCTTCATACCTAATTATTGTTAACAATCTATATAATATTTATAAGTAGTAATATTGTATATATATATATAAACCCCAATACGTATGTGCATAAGAATTTGATAAGTGCGTAAACGAATTTAATTAAATGTGTTAATACGAAAAATTAAATAAGGCTTTTTAACTAATTTTGAAAGTGCCTTTTTAAGGTCCTTAGAAAGCGAGTTCGTGAAAAGCAGCGAATATTGAATCTTGAATTCTCTTAGCACTTATCCGTACCAATCGATTAAGAATGATTAGTCAACTCGAAACAAACTAAAAATCCAGTACCTTTCCCTATTCACTTCCCCTCTTTTTCAACATTTTCCTTCCCCCTACCCTGGCAACCCCCTAAAGTCCAGTCTTTAGGCTTAAGCCAGAACCCCTTTTTCGACCCTCAAACTTTCTACCCGAAATTTCCATTTTGAGTACCATTAACTTCTAACGATTCCCTCCTTCACATTTCTCCTCGCCATTATTCAGTTATAGACGGGGAAGGCTTTTGAATTTTAACGGATTTCGCGATTTCGACATTTTTTAAAAAGCCAATTTTGGATGGGCTCGAACTCGAAACTTTCTAAAAATTATCATGGCTCTTCAACCATTCATCACCCTGAGACTTAAAGCTGCTAGTTATGTTAGTA